>CM030848.1:400000-485000 GCA_018105865.1 Metaphire vulgaris
GTGCGTAGTATATGGACGGCCCCTAATGTCGTTTTTAACGGCTCACATTTTCAGTGCCACTTTGAACGCTTTAGAATAAAATTAGGATAGTATATACTGATCATTCTAGTACGGTTTGATGCAATGAAGATGGGGACACAAGAAAATGTGGACATGATTCGTTTCATCACTCTTGTGATTTTTTGCATATCTTTTGGAGTAGTTCTGTGGAATAGTCCTTCTGCAGGACAATATCAAACAGGGTATCAATTTTAAACCAAAATGTTCGGTGTGCAACAGGTGGAGGGATTGAAAATATGACTTTTTTGCGTACGTACTATATGGACGGCCCCAAATGTCGTTTCAATCGGCTCACCATTTTTCGTGGCATTTCGAACGCTCTAGAATAAAATTGAGATAGAACATACTGATTCTCTGTCTCTCTCTATCTCTCTCTCTCTCTCTCTCTCTCTCTCTCTCTCTCTCTCTCTCTCTCTCTCTCTCTCTCTCTTTCTCTCAGTCAAACAACACAGGGTATATGTCCATCAACAGTCACTTTAAGACAAGTCTATGTCTTTCTCCCGCTCTAGCTGTCTCTCTCTCTCTCTCTCTCTCTCTCTCTCTCTCTCTCTCACTCTCTCTCTCTCTCTCTCTCTCTCTCTCTCTCTCTCTCTCTCTCTCTCTGTAAAATTAAGTTATTTAATAGAAAATTTAGAACTATATCTATTGTCCGTATCATTTTTCAAATTTCTGATTACAAATGTGGCGTGACTGATGATTTTGTTAATTTGTTATGGATGATCGCGGTCCTTCTCGGCAATGTCATATATATATATATATATATATATTCTTTTCTTGTTCTTCTAATTCTTGTTCTTGTTCTTCTAATTCTTGTTCTTGTTCTTCTTGTTCTTGTTCTTCTTCTTCGTCTTCTCCTTCTTCTAATCTGAACATAAAGCTTCTATATCTCCGCTAATCCACTAAAATTGGCAGAAGTTTATTGCTATTAAGGATGGGGGCTGTCCATTAATTACGTCAGCAATTTGGGGAGGGGGTGTGAAAAGTTTGACCGTTGTTCATAGGGGAGCATGGGTGAAGAGTAGTTGACGTCAACAATGTCACTTTCCACAAATAATAAAAACAGGAATTTTCATGGAATACTACGGTACTACTTATTGATACTAAATTCAACCTGGCTAAACTCAGTTCAAAATTTACTATGCAAAGAAAGGTGTTTTCAAAAAACCCCAAAACGTGAGCATATAACCCCAGTTCATAAGGGTTTTCATTGGCTTCCAATTAAAAAAAGAATAGACTTTAAAATCTGTCTTCAGGTATACAAAACACTCTATTACAAGGAACCTAGTTACCTTCTTTCTAAACTTTCTACGCAAACAAGCAAATACTCAATTAGATTCTCGTCTGCAATAGTTCTCTCCATCTCCCATACTCAGACAGTTCTTGGTTCTCGTGCTTTTTCAGTGGCTACACCCAAGCTCTGGAACTCATTGCCTCAACATTGCAAATTCATTACAGATTTTTAGGAAACGATTAAAAACCCATCTTTTTGATCTGGCCTATCAACCATAGACTGTCACCCGTTGCCTGGCCTGATACCCTGGATTTGACCTCTGGATCTTTAATTATTTGGATTTGGTGTGCCATCGGTTGATGCTCCTGTGCATTATGAAGTGGCGCTATAGAAGTCTATGATTAGATTAGATTACAATGGAAAAAAGCATGGCAAAAAAGGTAATCACCACCACATGTTGACACTTGATGGGCAAAAAATGATCATCACCGCAAACTAATAATCTTGTTATTGGGACCTGTCATTGATCTTGGTGGGTGGGGAAGGGGGGGTTAAAAGTTTTTGACATAATTATAGGGGGGCAACTGAAAGTTGACAAAGGGAGGGGTCACAAATTGCCCAAAAATTGTTGACATAATTACTTTTGGGCAGGGGACCCCCAGAATTTACCGACATCCCAAAATTGATAATCCTAGAAATAAATCTGGTAGGATTTCTTCTGTGTTGAAAACCACATCTAAAGTCCACTGTTTGCCGTTGTAACACACATAAGAGGTTATTTGACTTTTCATCAGTGCTTGATCATTGTGGTAGGAATTGCAAACTTTATAGTCACTGCTTGCTGACTTGTCTACTTTTTAAATAAAAAGTTCATGAGAACTGGGCAGTGACAATCTCTCCCCAATGACAGGGAGTCAGACTGCCAATGATATGACTCTCATATAATAATGTACAGTATATGTGTTTGTCTCATAGGTTAAAAAAACAAAGACCAGTCGGAGTTAATATGAAAAGATAGTAAAAGCTTTATTTCTTAGCTCGAAAGAGTGAAATTCAGTGAGAAAATTATAATTTTTAAAAGCCATAAGCATACCAGATACTGTGTACAATACTTTCCACTTCATTTTTCACTCTACAAGTTCTTATTATTACATCTCTGCAATAATACAACTGATATTTAAATTTGAATATTATATGAAAGTAATGCAGAATAATTTCAAATGCAATCTGGCAAAATAGCTGCTCATGATGCTAACTAGGCTGTACTGTAATCAAATAATCAAATGCAGGATTGACCACTGGATGAGTGATTTCAACAAATACTAAATCCATTAAGTGTGTAATATGGCAGTAGATTATCAAAATTTACAAAATATATGACTAGAAATTGGCAGATGACGTGAAAATAATAGACTACAAATACAGACACCTAAGAGAAAACGTAATAAACACTCAAAAGAGAAGGAGAGAGAATGGGAATGAATATTAACTCCAACAAAGTGTAGAAAAATTCAACTATCTGGGAAGCCTTCTGACCGGGGACAATGACTGTTTAGACTAAATGCAAGTATAAAATGAAATAAAATCGGCTGACAAAAGATCACCACAAAAGAATAACAACAACTATAACATATTCACAGATGCAACAGTTTGATAATTTTTCGACTCTGTACTTAGGTGACATACAGTATTTAATGAATTCTTTTGTGCATGTATTGCAAACGTATGGCCTTGCTTAAGTATGAATTCTTGAATGAACTAAGATATTACCTTTATTACTGTATGCCTTGCCACACACATTTAGCAATCATATGGTTTCTCACCATTTACTGACCGACTGTAGTTGCAAAATATTCAAAAAGGGTTTCATTCATAAAACATTTCCTGGCTTCTTTCGTCGTTTTTAAAACCCCTGAGGCACATAAGGTCAGCGAGATGGTTTTATAAAGTTCACATTCTCGCTCACATGTGCATTCGGGGGTGACTTTTAGGCCGTCGGCCTAAATTATCGCGCTAGAAAATGACCCTAACTCAACGGAATTTCTTTCAGTGTTTACGCACTACTTTCGGTTACGCCGCTCGTCCCCACCTCTACCGGGTTTTAATTGCGCTATAAAACGTGTGTGCTCTTCTTTGCTCGTGTCTGTGCGCGTACTGATACAGTGCACCGTTCGCGCTCACGTCTACCCGCTTTACAAACACCTTACTTACGCAAGTCGAGACGCATTACGTATGTTTATTAAAAATAAAAAAGATCGATGTATTCCTTCTGTCACACTATCTTTCGTCTTTCGCAATTTGAAAACAGGAAATATTTCGAGAACGTTTAAAACTATTATTACAATGAACTGCTGAACAATTCACCATGACAATTATTGATAAACTAGATGACCGAGAAACAAAATGTCGGCCGATCTTAAATCGATACTAGCGCTCCTAGCGGATGGATGCTGCTTGCAAGGTATGGTCCATTACAGGTTTTGTGCCCACCGATCTCTCCCCGGCTTACAGCCTCCCTGGTACGAACACACGGCCTTCGTCCGTTCAAAGTGCATTGAAAACGATCTTAGTGGGATTTTCAAACACCACTGCCTCCTGGCGAATTGAAATTTAAAATATTTCTTAAAGTGTTAAAATTCGTAAGTCATGATCGCGAATCTTTCACCCACAGCCTTTTACCAAAATTATAATTGTATCATTATTTTTCCTGCTTTATTTCTGAACCTTCTGTCCAGAAACATCCATATCAGCAAACTTGTGCAATGAGAGAATTCCATTTTGTTGTCTAACCACGTTGGCATAAATGGCATTGTTACTATAAAAGCAATTTGTCTTCATTGAATTGTGATGATAGGCCTACTGTTGGACATCATATGATGAATACTCAAAATATGCACATCACCTGCAGTGAATCGGAAGGCGTACTTATTTAAATATCTGAATAAATAAAATTTCATCTGGCCTGTGCTTGATAGGATGTGGCAATCGTAATACACTGACGCTTTAAACGAGTGCTCTCCAGAAATTTAAACAAGCGCGGCTGAGAAACGATCAGCAAAATGTAATTCTAACGTCAACAGCATTGAACAGTCAAAGTTTAAATTAACAGAAACTGACAGAGGAACCTATAGATATTAATTAACAATCGGTCTAATTAATCATGCCATAATTTGATAAAAAAAAAAACAACATTGACAACCATTAGTAATTGTTTTGGAAGAGAATAATTTATATTTCACAAAAATAAATCTGGTTCCTTCTTCACATTAATTCAAACACTGACATTTAGTGTAGCCTACAAGATAATCACATATATGGTTCATACTTTCAACCTCAGAATATAAGCAATTATTCTTAACCAAACTTTACAATTATGCTAAGATATATCAGTGCTACTTAAAACAACAATATGCATTTAACTATTGTAAAATATAAGCATTTTATAAAATTTCAATATTTCCAACAAAACCTAACAGCAAATTAAATAGTCTATGAAATAACTACACTCAGAAATATACAACATAAACAGCTTCGGACTCTTGTCACATTTTCCCAAAACTAAAAGCCTCTTTATACGAGTCCTTGGGCAGAAAAAAGTTTAGGCAAACATATCGATACGATTAATAAAAATATCTTAGGATGAAGACGTAGACATTGGACACTGACCAAACAAATTACCATACTCTCTCCAGATCTTTACTACAGTCAAATTCACTATCAAGCAGATTTTGGCCAAGATAACCTTCCAGAATTATGCACACAAAAACAGCAACAAGAACTCTAACGTCACAATGGCTAACACTGGCAAAGGATTACAACAATACTATAAAGAGATTCTCTGTACATCAACTTCTGACTGTGTTAACAATAAAAACACTCAATTAAAATTATCATCTCTCTCTCAGCCACTTACATAATATAATCACAATAAGTTAACAATGACATATCAGAAAATTATAATTGTTCGACATATGTTCAGACACTTAAAATGTAATAAAATGGTCCACGTAATTTATTAATTCTTCATAATGAATTGCTAATGTTATCAGATTCTGAAGTTAGAGTAGGAATAAATTAAACCCTTGAAAGCTGATAAACAATAATCACACAAGTCAGCAATTATGTCTCCTTTACCGTTATTAAAAGGGTTTACACAAATTTTTAGCAATGGAGCAACATTACACAACCACCTTGTGATAAAACTATTTCAACAGTGGGCACCTCTGGCCAAATGGGAAGAGAACTCGTATCTGTCTCTAGACACATGGCCACAGACGTTGCACTCCAGGCTGTTGTGGAAGCCGTGACAACCCATGTGGATCGTATACATGACGTGATCCACGAAGTATATCTCACACGTAGTACATCTGTACCAGGATGAAGAATCGCCGTTGGATGCAGCGGCGGCATCTGCTTTGCCACGGTGCAACGTCCCTGGCTCGGACTTAACGTGCGGCACAGTAACGTCGGAACGTTAGAGGAAAATGTGTTTGGTGAATCATTTGAAACCTCACCAAAATAGCTACAAAATATCTTTCTATCACTTTCAAGCATTTCAGATATGCTAGACTCCTTGGCATGCAGCTGGTCAACACTTTCCGCGAAGCTCTTGCCGACTGAAAATTCGCTCTGTTGACTCTTCTGTGAGTCTCCTTTCATTCTCTTCTTCAACGGTTTACTTCCAAGAGAAACGTAGGCAGCACCTGATGAAACTGCATGATGACTCATTGCGTCTGAGTTATCATTCCTGGTTGTTGATTTACTTACATCACACAAACCAATGTTACCATTATCAAGAGGTTCATCGACTGTAGTTGAAATATCTACAAATATTTAATTCAGGCCAAAAGTTAATATAGGCTGTCAATATAATTTTAACTCTTAAACTGCCAAACACTGTAACTACCGGTATACGCAAATGGACCGAGTATAAATGGACCGAGTATACTCGGTTCTGATAGTTTAAGGGTTAATGATCCTGCCAATCAGCCATGACTTTAGATGACGGTTCATTCAGTAGAGTGTCAGTTCTGCCTTAGATGAGCCATCAATTTGGATTCAATTCCTAAGCACTCACAAGTGTACCAGTGCACAGTGGACATTAACACATTCTTCAAAGTACTTCAAAGTACAAAGACAGATGATTAGTGCATCATTATTGAAGTGCTATATAAGCTGAACATTTATCTGTTTAGCACTAGAATAATCATTGTGATTGAAGGTTACAACATATTCATAACAAATAATTTTAAAAATTATGTATGAAGTACATAAAAACTATATCAAAATATAAACAAAAATTATAGCTAGACTGTAAAACTAAAATGTTACGTCTGCATAGAGATGATGAAACTAATTCTGAACACATAATTTTGACATGCATTTTCAACTGAAAATGAATCAGCAGCCTTTTAGACATAATTGGAAACAAAATACAGAAATAAATATGACAATAAATTTATGTTAAAAAAATAGCTAGAACAGCAAAGTTGCTTACGATTGTCGAAATCTGCTGCTCCGTTTCTGGAGAAGTTGTCTGAATCGAGCATTTCCTTCTTCAGTTCAGAACCAAAGTTGCCGCCCTGTGCGCAATCCATCCCTGATTCCTCATCATCCTCTTGCAAATCTTCCTCTTCACCATCTTCTTCCTCATATTCATCCAAATCAATACAATCCTCCAAACCAGCCACCAATTTGTCCGCCAAATATCCATTTTCCATTGCACTATCATCCGCCAATTCATCAAACGAACCAAATTCTTCTCCGTCTGCGGAAACGTCTCCCATCGACGAAGCCGCGGGTCTGTACGCATCCGAACTGTTGCAGTACGAACTCTGTCTTTCGCCTCCTGCTTTGTTCGCAGACCTGGCTCTAGCGCCAAACTGCCGCATCGCTTTCGTAGGCGCATCGGAACCAATTGTGTCGTTCGCTTTCGTCTGGTTTCGGTGCATCTCAACGTCATTCAGTTTTCCCAGCTGCGCCAGATAGCCCTGCTGCTCCGGTCCGAGGTTCTTGTGAGACTTGACGATGTGCTTTCGGAGGTCTCCCGGATACATAAAGTACGCGTTGCTGCACATGCGACACTGGTACTGCAAAGACCCGTGTTGCAGCATGTGATACTTGAGCATGTCTCGCCGTTTCGTGGCATAGTCACAGTTGGGCACAGGGCACTGGTAGGTGAACGAGTCACTGTGCACCTGCATGTGACGCGTTAGGTTGTTCTTCTGCGCAAATGCCACGCCGCATATCTCACATTTGTATGGCTTAACACCTGAAAACATCAAAACTCAACAACAATAAACTTGCCGTCACTATGGCACTGGCAGGGTTTAACCATGATCGAAGAAACAGGTCATAAATAGGTTTCAAGCAGTCATCATCGTCAATAAAACAAATAAATTCAGATCAAACACTTAGGTAAAAATCTATGGGAGATCATCCACCTGCTAATTCTGACAGTAAATCAGAGATTAGGACAGCAATAAGTACAGCATGGACATTGGATAGTCACAATGGCCACATGCGGCCAGTGGTGTTAATATATGAACTGTTCACAATGCACTCTCCAGACCAAAGAACGTCTGGAAAAGCAACAATATCAGTTGGAGAATAAAGATCATAAGCCATTCTGGATGATTTGATTGCACGCACCACAAATGGCAGAAGTGGACCTGAAAGATTTTCTAAATGGACAAAGTTACCATTGATGAGGACCTTACGACACAGTCATCCATGTTAGATCTACACACACAAAGAAGAATGCACCAGATCGTACGCTTAGATCGTAAGTTTACGTGGCATGGTAATAAATCAGATCTCCAGACAGTCACTGTATTGAAAACCAGGGATTGGCAAAAGAAAGAGAGGAAGACCTAGGATGACATGCACAAATACTGTTGAGCAAGATCTATGGATCTAGGCCAGGCTAATAGTCGATGTCAATGGAGAGCAGTTGGAGCTGCCCAATGTACTCAACACACTTTATGAACTGACTGTGCTATATGGTCAGTCACAGTGAAGAGACAAATATACTGAAGTATAAATCTAGAGAACATTGAACTGACCGGTATGAACCCGAAGATGGACATCAAGTTGGCCAGGAGCTTTTGCAACATAGCCACAGAGTTGACATGTCTTCAGTGCAAGTTCAACATTCAATGATTTCTTCTCCATATTGAGTTGTCCTTCTATCCGCTAAACATGATCCGCACGAAATGTTAAAGCCTCAGTCCTGCTGTACAATAATAACCTTCACATCTGAATGTTTTAAGCCAACATTCTCTTTTCTTCAGCAAAGCACACAGCCTGTAACAAACAGCAGTAAACCAATTTCATATAGAAAACAACTGTTTAAAATCAAAATAGGCTTCCTCTATCAATGGCAACAAATGTATTATTATTATTATTATTATTATTATTATTATTATTATTGACAAGTTATCAATAAAATTTTTATAGCATCATGTTCATGTGCATCTGCCTCGGTAGCTCTCTCAGTTTAGCATCAACTCTGTAACTCTATTTGCCCAGGTTCAACACCCGGTAGTCAGGGATTTTATTTCTTAGGTAGTCACACGTCTGCCCATGTATGGAGTGGAATTTAAAATGGTCTGTGTAATGTGTCAAGGTTAGCTGTACTCTGATACGTTAGTAGCAATAGGCAATGAGGCTATAGCAGCTTAGTAGCTGTCTACCAAGAAGAAGAGCCACTATAATAAATACCTGACAAAGCAGCCACACACAACATTATCAACATTATCAAACATGCACAACTGGTTGGTCTCAGGAACATAGGACATGACAGAAAAAGATCAATGACAAGAAAATGTTCCAGAGAGAACCCCAATTTGTAGGAATTAAACTTACATGCATGCTATAGAAATTAGGTTGATTACTTGTACATGACAAAGGCACAAGTGAAGGGCGCTTTAACAAATGTCACTAGAATGAAATGTTGAGCAAGTGAGTATCTACGTTCTGCCCCAATAAAACAACAGAGTTTGATTTAGTAATTTTTGCAGGTAACAGATTCCATAGAATCAGATTGCCACACAAAGCCAATCAATGACTGAACATGGAAGTCTTGGCTGGACGTGACACAAGTAGCTACACATAATAGCTTAATTAAGAAAAGTCTGGAATGATGATCATTCAATAGTTAGTTAGTTAGTTAATAAGCCAATTTATATAGCGCTATAGCCACAGCAGGCCAAGATCAAGAGCGCTTTACACATGGCACTTAAATGAGATGCTAAACAAGTGCGTCTTTAGTCTGGTAGCGAACATTTCAAGACTAGTCGCGTTGGTCACAAAGTCAGGCAGCTCGTTCCAAAGGATGGGATTCCCCCGAGTGAAAGACCTCTCCCCAAATTTCACTGTCTTAGACGGAGGGGGTGCGACCAATTGGACCCGATTACAGGAACGACGCTGCCGCCGACAATCAGTAAGCGGGAGCCTATGTACAAGTTCAGCTAAGTAGACTGGGCAGACAGGATCATTGAGGGCCCGGAATGTCAGGCAGCATCTCTTGTAGTAGATGATGGGCTCGATGTAAATCTATATCAGTGTTACAACGCTGTCAACTGTTGAAGCGCTGGGTTATTGAGTTCTTCTCTAATTTACAGATTTTTAAAAGCATAAGTTAAATTTGCTTTTAAATATAAGAATTGCCGTTAAATTATCATTAAATTCAGAATATTACCGTATTTAAATGTTTTGAAATGTTCGTGCAAACCACACAATACAGAAATCAATGCGCGACCGCAAAACCGCCATTAAAAAATTATGCAAACGCAAAAATAGTGCAAAGTGAACGTACTGAACTAGTATACAGCGTAAGTAAGTTAGTAAAATCTCGTTAATTTCTAAATCGCTTTCAAAAGATGCACCGAAGTAGCTCCTTATTCATATGCGCTTAATCTCAAATGAAGTAGCTATAGCCAAAGGTGGGTCATTCATGCCGGGTCATTTAATCAAAAGGGCGAGTGGGCAGGACGCTACAGCTATGGAGGAAATGATTTTATAAAGAGAAATGATTTTAGTTTAGAAAGAAAAAACATGAGGAGATGTTGCAAGAATGGAAGGAAATTGTGACTCAGTTTGTTATTTGGCTTTGATGTAGACAGTGAAGGGATATTGGAATTGAGTTCCAAAGCTCAGGTGCAGCGTATGAAAAAGCACGATTGCAAATTTTGAGAGATGATTGATTCAGAGGTCGAAGGAGAGTTACATGAGAAGAAGATCTAGTAGATCCAGGTTGTTGTGGAATTATCAGATTATCAGCGTACAACATAGACTGTAATTAAAATCCATGCTGTACATTGTACAGTGAAGTCTTAAGCATAAACTTCTAATAATAGGCCTGTAGGCTCGAACAATTGCGTTATCCAGAATCCAGGCCTGACGTGAGAATTAACTTGACTGGTGGAGGAAGAGACACAGTTCAATGCAAAAATGTGCCAGTGCTGGAATTTTTTCCTGATAATTCTTTTATCATGTCCTACTTATTCTCAGTATTCCTCCGTGCTTCTATTTCTTTGCATTGTTCGTTTAATCATTCTTCTTCTGTTCATGCGCTCCTCTTTTATTTCCATATTGAGTTGTCTAGTGTCTACCTTGTTTCGTCTTTGTTCTTAGTTTGTGTTCTTTCTTCCATTTTATCCATAATTTCCTGTTTCATCCTTTTCTGTTTATCGGTTTAATTCTTCAGATGTTGTTTTTCTGTTTATAGGGTTGACAATGACCAATGCAGTCTCTAGTGTTTGCTGATTGTTTGAAAAAGTCTTTCTTACCATATGCAATCCTGAAACAGTTAGATGTTCTATTTGCCCGGGGTTCAGGTATAAATTTTGTCAGGGGATTTTATTTTTGTGATAGGTAGTTTTTTGTTTGCCAGCATGGTAAGTCACGGCAACGTACAAGTTAAAATTTTTAACTTGTGAAGTGGTAATTCGGCGATGAAAAGAAAGAACAAGAATATTTTACAAAAAGTGGTATGAAAAATTTATGATAATGCAAAAAACTTGTGAAATATGAAAATCTTCCATCGCTATAGGTTCTATACCTGGATTTGAAACGTGGCTTATTATTATTATGGTTCGGCAGTTTAGCAACTGGGCCACAGAAACATCGCTCTTAAATTAGTAAAACTTGTAAATTTAGATGATAAAGTGTCAATTGTTGATGATTCCAAGTTTTGCGCCGGGAACTTTTCCTTAAAACGTAAGGTTTTCATAAGAATGACCTTGAACTTGTAGTGTGTCTATTAATAGTTAACTATATACAGCTATACTGCGTACAACCGGCAAAGGCAGGTGTCGGTACTTTTTACTTGAGAGGTCAAAGTCAGCGAAATCTGCATTGAATTCTCAGCATATAACTCGACGAACGAGGAATTTCTTTGAGTGTCCGTTTAATCATTCTTCTTGCAGGGGTTATTTATATCCATTGTGAATTGGGAGTGTCTACCTTGAAAATCTGGGGGTTCTTAGTTTGTGAAGGCTCATTTTATCCAAAAAGGCTGTTTCATAAAAATCTGTTTACCAACTCTCAAAAAGTTGCTGATAAGAAAAAGGGGCATCTGAGAATAAGTGTTTGCTGTTTTAAAGTCCTCCATTTTGGGAGGTGAAACAGGGCTAATTAGTATGCATTTTGTATACATACCAGTTTGTCACATTACCAAATTTTGGGGTGTAGTCACATGTTTGGTGCATGGTAAGTGTTAGGGGGTTAAAATATCCCTGACAGTAACGTTACTGTACTTAAATACATAGAATAAATGCAAAAAACGTTGGGTCGACAATAATCAACAAAAACGTTGTGAAATATGAAAATTTCCATGTATTTTCCAACCTGTTCTACCATGTCTCTTCAGTCTCCATGCTGTTGTTGAAAAAGACTTTTCTCTCTCTCTCTACGGATCCAATAGCCAGTTACTTCCGGAACTAACCATCATCAGCAGCAGCAGGTCAGTTGAAGCATTTAGATCAGCGGGGGCCAATTAACGTTGTCGTTTTCGTCCATGTCCTAGGAGAGTGGGGAGTCATAAGAATGCCCCTAGAGAGTGTAGTGTGAGCGTTTGAGTTCAGGCACAGCTGGTCTCTATCCACCGGTTCCTTGGCTGACTATTAGGACTATTAGTGGTGTGTCTCCAAAAGCTGTTAGGATGTAATCCAGCCATAGTAACACGACGAACATAGGAATATTACACAAATGTGCATCATTATGATTAAATATTTTTATGCAACATTAAATTGGGAGGGGCTTTAAAAATCAAAAGCGATGGTGTTTCAACGTGTTTGACAAAAAGTATTTACAATTTAATATTAAAGATACAGTTAAAAAAGGCTTTTAAGAAAAAAACATTTGAAAAAATCTGCGGTTACCTCCATTTGGAGGTGTCAGGGAGAATTGTTTATTCAATGATAGGCTATAGAATCGCACACTCAAACAATTAAATCACGCCAGGTGTTATATTTTAGCGCGTTTTATCCCTTAGTTCATAAAAAATAGGCTACTCGGGGCGGTGAGCATAGTAAATGCTAAAACGTTGGGTCGACAAACCTCCACCCCCTCGGCGCCTTTGACTGCATCAATTTTCCAACCTGTTCTCACCATGGTTCGCCAGTCCCATGCTGTTTTGAAAAGACTTTATATTTTCCGGAGAATAGCCTAGAATCCAGCTTACTAACCATCATCATCGCAGCAGAAGCAGTCCGTCTATAACCCACATAACGGGGGTCTAGGAAAATTATGAGGATAGAGCAGAGCGGGGGAGTGTGGAAACGCCAATTGGAAGAGATGGAATTATTTTTCATGGCACAGCTGGTCTGATCCACTTGTTAACGCCAATTAATAGGACTATTAGTGGTGTGTCTCAGTGAGCTGTTAGGATGTAATCCAGCCACTGGCTATTTTTTTGCATCGGCTATTACACTGTTGCATCATTATGATTAAATGTTTTTATGCAACATTGATGGGCAAGATTTAATTTTGAAAATAGGTGTTTCTATTTTGAAAAAAATTTACAAGTTAATATTTTATTTTCTATTTTAAAAAAACTTTTAAAATTATTTTATTTCATTATTCATGGAAAATAGTTTTATTCAATATTAGTGCTTAAGAAAATACTTTTCAAACAATTTTTTCAAAATAAAAATTTAAGAATTTTATCTAAGTTTGTTGTAAACTTGTAAGGCTAACAGACTTACACTGTTCCCCTCCAGTTGTCGGCGTGTTTGACGCATCAGAAATTATGCTAACTTTGCGCGAGGAACTGACATTCGCGGTTGGTTTTTATCTTTTATTTTCCTTAGAATGGACGATGGACTGTGTTGAATCAGCTGCTTAGAAAATGTAATGGCAATATTGTGATGCAATGTCTATAACCAATTTATTGACGTAAGGAAAAGTATTGAGGAAAGAGCATTTTCGGAAAAAGTATTTTGAAACGCCAATTGGAAGAGATGGAATTATTTTCCATGGCATGCGTTGACTTTTGTAAGCGCCAATTTTATTTTGTTATTTTCAAAATGACTTTTTTGCATTATTTTATTTTTCATTTTGAAAATTTTTCGTCGCTGCTTTTTCTTTTGCCCATCACTGATGATATAGAGTAGCCTAGGTCTAGTCCTCCGCGTGAAAAGTGAGGTTTGATGAATTAGTGAGACAGGAATTCAGAAGGTGACAGTGGAGGTAATTAATAGCCTACACACCTTGGCACTAAGTTGCTGGCGACGAGCAAAAAATTGTCCACGTCTAAACTTTGTCTGGCCTAAACGTCATGCTATAGCCTACATTTTCTTCTTAGTACTGTAATACAGAACCAATACACAGTAAAATGCATCACATTCAACTGACTTAACACATAGGCCTATGATCGTAGAAACAGTTAACCACTGCGATGATCTCGAATAGACCTACAGAAGGTCACACTGTTTGTCATAAACAACCACTTAGGCCACTGTGCAGAGGAACAGAGGGCGAAGCATCTGCTTAGCAAATAGTTTCTATGTCCTTTTGACTTAGAAAGTATGTTGACTCGAATGTCAAGAAGTAGGGAACATTGTTAAGCGCTTTTGACTTTAGTCTTCACTATGCTTACTGCGCTCTATAAATTGTCTTTAATAATAATAATCTTTATATACATAATGTAATAATAATAATAATAATAATGCCTTATATCAGTCAGGGGCGTATCCAGGAATTTGATTGAGGGGGAAATAATGTGATTTGGGGTATACATCTTTAAAAGCTTTCAAATTCTTAAAAAATACATTAAAATTTTCAAGATGGCCTGATTTTGGGGTGATATATATACCGATATACCCCCCGTCGCTACGCCCCTGATATCAGCGGCATCGCTCATAGGCTATATAAATCAGTTAACGTAACGCTTTGATTTAGTGCAACAATGATCAGTCTAAAATGCTTAAGCAAATTCCCAATCTAATTATCGACTTCTATAGCGCCACTTCGTAATGTAAGAAAGCATCAGCCGATGGCACACCAAATCCTAATCGTACACAAGTCCAAATCGAGAAGATATTGACATATATGGACGCGTCCCTTTCCTTCCTCCCTCGCGTCTGAGGCTCTGAATCCGCGAGAAGAGTGAAGCCACGCCCACTGGCGATTCACTTGAGACGCTATATAAAGCAGACATCGTTGCGTCTCTCTCTCAGTTCAGGTTCGACGGGGAGAGAGAGAGCGAGAGAGAGAGAGAGAGAGAGAGAGAGAGAGAGAGAGAGAGAGAGAGAGAGAGAGAGAGAGAGCGAAGAATGGCTCAGTTCGATGAGCGGCGGTCGGATGTCGTCCAGTCGAGAGACGACGTGACGACGGTGCATAGGAACTTGAAGGGCAGACGATGGAAACAGCTGTTCGGCGTTCTACAGAGGAAGTTCAAGCCTCCTCAGATGGAAGAATCTCAGCAGCAGCAGCCACCTGTTTGCCAGACGGATCCCGCCGCCGCCGTCGATCGGCCGCCGGCGGTTAATCTCTTCTTCTCCTGACGCAACGACGCAGCTGCAGAGGACGACGGCGGGCAGACGAGAGGACCAGGCGGCGGCGGCGCCACAGTCGCATAGGTCCCAGTCGGACACTTCGAATTCTTCTTCTTCTCAGGACGCTGTTGCGTTCGTCTCGACCATCACAAACGAAGACCCGAGGAGCGGCGAACGGCGACGCCAGAGCCCCGGTGTCTACGGCGACGGCGACCCGCCGACGGATGGCCCATCACCCGACGCCGTGGAATCGCCCGCCGCTGCCTTTCCCGGTGCTGCCGCCGCCACTCCGATGAGCAATCTGCTGAGGGCGGAGATGGGGGAAGTGAGAGGAGGGATAAGGCGGAGGGAATGGAGCGGCGAATCGAACCCTAAGCCTTCGATGTTCGGAGTCAGTGAGTTTCTGGCGCTCTATCGATCGAGAGCTTTCTCCGACCCTCGTCCGACAGACGTCCAAAGGGTCGCCGTCTATCAACTGATGTCCGAAAGAAGGGTAAGCAACTGCGACAGCTACACCTCGCCTTCCGCCATGTCCGGGTATAACTATAACCCCTAAAACTTCTGCCACAGTTACCAGGGGCGTAGCGACGGGGGTATATCGGTATAATATATAAAAAAATCAGTCAACCTTAACGTTTTTATGTGATTTATATGTGATTATATGTACTGTAGTTTATATGGTTTATAGTTAAGGTTTATACACCCCAATATTTATACCCCCCAAATCAAATTCCTGGCTACGCCCCTGACAGTTACCTGTTACACATGACATAAATTTCTACTAGGCCTTCAGGTTCGAGGTCCTCACTTTTTTAGAGGCTGGACTAGGGAAACGGAAAGCAAAAGGAGTTGGGTCCCAGTTTGCGTCCTCGTATACATTGTAGCTGCAGCGGACGAAACAAAACTGGAATAGAGGGATGCATGAAGGACAAAGTGATTGTCAACAGAGGGAAGATTCCATACTAAGCCACTTGCTGTTATTCCTCCTCCTACTCCTCTCTTCTTCTTCTTCTTTCTTCTTCTTCTTCTCTTCTTCTTCTTCTTCTTCTTCTTATTATTATTATTATTATTCTTCTTCTTATTCTTCTTCTTATTATTATTATTATTATTATTATTATTATTATTATTATTATTATTATTATTATTATTATTATTATTATTATTATTATTATTACCTGTTGTTGCACAATTTTATCGCTAATTGGCTCATTGCAGAAGAGATTTAGATCGTTCTACAGAAAATCTTTAGATCCTATGTTCCTGTAATTCTAAAATAGTCTAATGTCATGACTTAATTATTGCACTTTTTGTACCCTTCAGTCACGCAGAGACATCCATGTCAACCAAAAGTCACATCGTGTTTCGTTGTGGTGTGTGTGTTTGTTTGTTTGTGTCTGTGTGTGTCTGTGCTTCTAGAAGTCCGACTGTTTGACGCAGTCTTCTTCTTTCTCTGATTCTGTGGGTGAAGCGGCGAGCGAGACGTCGACCGACCCGAGGGCGTTCTTCCAGCCGCCGGCGCCGCCGCTCTGCTCCTCGACTCCCCGCAAAAGAAACAGTCAGAACATCGCAAAGGACGTTCCGGACACAATCCCAGAAAACAGAGAGGCAAACTTCGGCGAATCGACGGTCGCTTCGAAATTTCCTTGTGCAACGGACAACAACAACAACAACAACGACGACGACTCGACTTCGCTGGAGTGGGGGAGCTACGGCGGCGGCGGCGGCGGCGGCGGCGGGGGAGGGCGGATGGGCAGACGGAGGTCGTCGGAGCCACCGATCCCCAACGCCCGGGAACTGTCGCTGCTGAATTCGTGTTTTGCGACGACCGAGGTCAGAGGTCATCGCGTCCGATGCAGATTTCTCTCGGAGAGAGGCTTCAAAGGCAACGACGAACACAACTCAAAGGTCGGTCTCTCTACTAAACACGACAACAGAGACAGACAACAACCGATACACAACACAGACAATAAAGCCAGCCTTCTTGATTTTATTATTATTATTATTATTATTATTATTATTATTATTATTATTATTATTATTATTATTATTATTATTATTATTATTATTATGACACTATAATCTCTTCGCTGAAATCTGTCTGTGTGTGTATCCTTGGAACTACATCATTTGGGCCATTTTCTGAGCGGCTCACACTGTGCCAGAGATGGCAATGGTCCGGGTCATGAGTCACGTGGGCCATAGGCCATTTCGAATGACCCAGTTCCACCTCTGTCTTGTGAATCTCCATTCTCCAGAAGTGGAGGAATGGAAGCTCTACAGCAGAGGTTTTCAACCTGTGGGTCTCGACCCCGACGGAGGTCGAATGACGATTTTCCAGGCGTCGCCTGAAACCTTCGGAAATATGGGGTTGTCTCTTTTTTGATGTGAAAAACTTGTAATTGTGCAAAATTTTCCCATTGTTAGTGACTAGTTTTTTAAAAAACTATAATTGCCATTCGAGGACAGGCATTGCAGACAATTAATAATAATAATATAATATAATATAACAAGGTTTAAAGTGGTTCAGTAGGGACTGCCCTGTGTGAGAACCACTGTTGTTCCCGTCCAATCTAATACCCTAGACTACTGAGGTTTATTTTGAACTCGTTTACAGTTGTAGCCATTACTATCCCCTCATCCAGTTCATTCCATCTGTCCACCACTCTTGCACTAAAAAAATGCTGTTTATGTCTCCCAACCCGTTTCTTGAACAGTTTCATGTTGTGTCCTCTGGTTCTGTCATACTGCTTCATTGTAAAAAATCTTTCTCTTGGCATTTCCACTTTGTTTGTTAGTATTTTGTATGTCTCGATCAAATCCCTCTCTCTCTTCTTTTTCCAGGGTTGTCAATCCACAGTGATTTAGCCTTTCCTCATAGGTTAGTTTATGATATTGATCATTTTTGTTGCTCTTGTTGCACTCTTTCTAGGTCTCTATGTCTTTCTTCAGGAATGGACACCATGCTTGAACACAATACTCTAAATGTGGACGTACCAATGTCTTGTAAAGTCTTATTATTACATCCTTCTCTCTGCTCACTATCGTTCTTTTGATCATACCTAGAATTTTGTTGGCCTTATTAGCTGCCTCTGCACATTGCCTAGATGGCTTTAAGCTGTTATGCATGATGACCCCTAGATCTTTCTCCTCATTTGTAACTTTTAGTCCCTTCCCACATAACTTAAATTCATGATCTGTTCCCTTCTTCCCAATGCATCACTGAGCATTTATCTGTATTAAAAAGCATTTGCCAATCTGCCGACCACTGGGATAATCTATTAAGGTCTTGTTGTAAAATTTTTGCTTCTGCTTCACTATCACTCTGTCCACACAGTTTTGTGTCATCATAGAATTTTGAAATTTTTGACATTATATCATCATCGATGTCGTTGATGTATATTAAAAACAATAGAGGTCCCAACACTGAACCTGTGGCACCCCACTTATGACCTCAGCCCAATCTGAATACTTGGGAAGCCAATTTTTATCCATCCAAGAACTTTACCTCTAATTCCACTGGCCTGAAGCTTGACTGCCAGTCTTGAATCTTTATCGAATGCTTTGAAAAGTCCAGGTATATTACATCAACTGCTTTTCCCTGTCTAGCTTGTTTGAATCTCCTCTAAAAAGTCTAGTATGTTTGTTAAGCAAGATCTTCCTTTAATAAACCCATGCTGGCTATCCTTTAAAATCTTGTGTCTCATAAGATGGTCCAATATATTTGCTTTTATTATTTTTTCCAGAAAATACTCAGGCTCACTGGTCTATAATTTCCAGGCTCCCCACGGTTACCCTTTTTGAATATAAGTGACACTGCATCCCTCCAGTCCCTAGGGACTATTCCCTGATTCAAGTGACATATTGAATCAGAATGGTTTCAAACATTCTAATTGTTATAGCATTATTATTTTTAACAGTTTACATTATGAACGAAAGTGATTTTGCGGTTGGGGGTCGCCACATTACGGGGAATTGAATTGAAGGGGTCGCGGCGCTATAAAGGTTGAGAATCGCTGGCCTACTGGAAGCACGTTTTTCAGAAAATCAAATTCCTTTCTTCCATTCCATGGAATTCGTGACGAAATTCTTTTTCAGTCTTTTCTCGATTTACTTTTGTTCGACTTTTGATGATTTAAAAATCTCGGAATTAAAACCTAGATTTTTCTGCGCATTTTGATGCACGCAAATTAACGATAAACTGCGACTTTGTTCTAAAACTGACAGTTTTGATTTATTGTAGAGAACCGAAGTACAAGTTTCAGCCGGTGAGAGTAGCTGCTTTAAGTAAATCTGAATAATATTATTGTTTCTCTGAAAGTAGACCTAAGTTATTTATTCATCGTTTTTCATGTCAGGCTTTCAATATCAACATTGGGGCGGAAGATGGCAGCAGAGAGGGTTACGCGCTGGAGCGGTAGGCTGACGCAGGCCCGCCGAGAGGGTGGGGCAGAGGGCAAATGCACTGGAGGGGCCCGGCGATCTGTAGGGGGCCCAGGCGGGTTAGGGTAGGGCTTGGGATAGGGTTAGGTGTGACCCGTCGAAGGCACATTGCTGTCTGATGCTGACAAGCAGAAAAAGTCGTCATCAGATTTTAAACCCTAGGGGTCCACGCAGCAAGCTGACAAGCAAAAAATGAAGAGATTTAAAACTTTCTAGAGACCCCGCGGATGCTCTGCACAGGGACCCAGATTTCTCTCGGCGGCCCTGGGCTGACGGAGCGAGGCTCAAGCCTCGTTAGCGCCCCTAGCGGCTTTCACACAAGGCAATAATGCCTCCTAAGCCACCTTAAATCAGGCTAAATTTGTCGGCGTGTCAATGCGTTCATCTTAATATAATTACAAAGCATGGCAGCGGTTAAATAACAAAATAATCCTGCCGACGGTCCCCCCCCCATGTTATAAGATTGATTCCGACAACAATGGAAAGAACTTTGAGCCATATTACACAATGATGTTGACCATTACTGCATCGGTAATCCGATGAATATATATATGCGCTGAACGAACCTCTAAGCCGTCCATTGTATGACTCATGTGTCAAATTTGGCCAGAGGAAAGATTTCAAGGAGTCAGAGAAAAATATAGAAATCGAAAATAGACCTTAGCAAATGCCTCCGAGACCACAATTTTATCATATGACCTCGGCACTTATCATCAATCAATCAAGCAAACAATCAATCAACCAACCAGTCTGTAGGTCGGTCAGTTAATTAACAGTAAACATGTTACAAACTGTATACCTTATGTAAAAATAATTATTATATGACCAACTATGTCTCAATATGTAGCGTTAAATGTTATTTTAATTTTATATTCGCTTTGAAATTCTACAGTTTCTTTAATTTTCATAGATGACGCATTCCATCTTATAACGCAACTGTCGCTATATAACAGTTACCGCTCGCTGTGTTCTATGTAAAAAAACAGTGGAGTCCGACTGCTGTTACCCCAACATTATCGACCTTCCCCTACGGGGGGGGGGTCGTCCTCGACCAATGGGAGGGTCGAAGTCACAACCGGGTCGTCCCTTGTCAAATGGAGCGCTGTATTCGCCTTTAGACCGAATTAATAAATTCACGCGATTGGTCGGTCACCACCACACATGAGGCCGTAATGATGAATGCATTCTAAGGCGGTCGATGGCCTGATTTTTTCTAAGTGAGGTTTTCGCTTCGACAGAGAGCCTTGGAATCGATCCTCCGCTCCTGTCCAGACATCGGCTGATCGTATGGAAGGACAAGGCATCAACACGGGTGCTCAAGGTCAGTTCCTCGAGGCAGCTCTGACTCTGAGTGGCGTCTCTGCTTCTCTGCAGCGCTAACGATTCGAATATAGAATGATGTCATCGTAGACAGTATAGACAGTTAGCTGTCGGCTTGCCCGATGGCAAATTGACCCCTTACACGGTTAGCACAGTGACGTCGCTAGGGTTGGTGTCACCCAGTGCGGTAAAATCGTGGTGTCACCCATTTCCTTCTCAAATACCGTGACAAGAAAAAAAGGTCATCCTTGTTTGGTGTCACCCCCTAGATGGTGTCACCCGGTGCGGTCCGCACCCCCCGCACCCCCCTCTCGACGCCACTGGGTGACTGGGTTAGCATCATGGGCCGACGGATCGTTAACAAAATCAAATTATGGCATTGTGGACACGTGGCCCCGTTTGTCTCGTGGCAACGAATATCTTCAGACCCAGTCTGCCACTGAATGTGGAGAATTTTAATAGAAAATTGGCGTCGAAGATGATTTTGTAGAGCACAATAGAAGAGACGAATTGTTTCTCAAGAGAACGCAGACACAGCTTATTAATGCACGTACTCAACATATTAAGGAGAAAGCACAAGACGAGGCAGATTCGAACGCAGAGCACCGTGCTTAAAGTCCTCGGCTCTCCGCTTAAAATTTTATAATTTAAAATTTCAAGTTGTGTCAGTGCTGTGGGATTTTTGTGATTGGGGAGCCGGGGGGGGGAAGGGGGTTCAAAAAGGTTATTTGTGTCTAGATTGACTGAATTTCTTTACTAATAAAGACACACGACGCATTTGTTTTTGAGATGGTCTAAAGATTTGCTCGAAATGTAGAAACAAGACTTTACTACTGTGCAAAGCGACTAAGAAGAGACGACGGCAGACAGCGTATACAGCCGGCCGGCAATTAGATTAGCGTTATAATCGTTTTAACGCACTGTTTAGCTTTAAGCCGATCGATCGTTCGTTAGCGGACTCTTGGTCGTCTTCTGTCTATTTATTCTTCTTCTCTCAAGAGGTCGGGGCGACCTTTAATGCCGACCAGCGGAACGCCAGCTATGCAGGCGCCAACGGGACCATTGGGTCAAAAATAGTCGACCGCGACCTTTGTCCTTGTGAATAATTCTGTGCAAATAAATATTTCAGCGGAAGATCTTAAACCTGTGTGCTCTCTCTCGCTCTCGCTCTCTCTCTCTCTCTCTCTCTCTCTCTCTCTCTCTCTCTCTCTCTCTCTCTCTCAATGATACACAGACCGTCGCCGTTATTTACTTTTGCAGACAAATTTAGATTTAAAACGCTCTTGTATGAAAAGTCTGTAAATTTCCACAACAGACAGAGAAGACAGATGGTGCTTTATACAGAGAAATCCTCGTCCCCGCCCCCAATCACAAAAATCCCACAGCACTGACGCAACTTGAAATTTTAAATTATAAAATCTTAAGCAGAGAGCCGAGGACTTTAAGCACGGAGCACTGCGTTCGAAGTGTGCTTCGTCTTGTGCTTTCTCCTTAATATGTTGAGTATTATGCTGTGCACTGCGCACAGTAAACTATACCAATTATTCATTATAAACGTTTGCATTCTAAATGTGTTAAACTGTATTTCCTTTATGATAAGTCCATTGCCTGAAGAGAACACAACATGACTATAGCTTTATTTATAGGCTAATTATTCTAATAAGTAGAATATGAACATGATTTGGACAGCAATTCAAATGTAGCGCCAGAGAAGACTGTCAGCCAGTGGCCGTGCATTAAATAATATCTTGGTTTATTTGCAATTACTGCAATGTTTAAATGCTAAACTCGTTTTCTTTATTAGCCTTGATTCGGGCTCTCCCATCATTTTTGCAGTTGTTGACTGTGAACTTTTCATTTGAAATAACAAGGTTATTGATAACGCGTGATCTGCCTATATTGGCGTTAATCTGTCAAGCAGTCGTGCAGTTCATATCACTGGAGCATGATCCATGTCCTCATGTCCTAGCATGGGTATTTTTGGAGAGGTCATGTCCTTAATGTTGTGGATATATGGGTGTCTTTTGCTTAGAAAATGCCAAAACAGGTCATCACTATTTTGTTTATGCTTCTTTCCTTCTATAACGTCCTGAAAAGTCCGACGATCCAATGTGTTTTGTTTTGAGAAATTAAGACATGAAGGTTTTGCTGACACGGTTTTTGCTCCACTGCACTGGACGCCCTGGGCCTCTGGGCAGAACCTGAGTCTTCATTTTCATCACTTTAAAATCTGTGCGTTGAACTGGATGTCTGAGCTAAACAAACTTCATTCTCCTCCAACAAAGTCAGTTCCCCCTCTCAAAGGCCTAGAGTCTGAATAAAGCACTGGACAGACAGACAGACAGACAGACAGACAGACAGACAGACAGACAGACAGACAGACAGACAGACAGAATAGAATCCGATGTGCCGGTTCTAATGGCGTGCAACGATGCGTTTGAAATGTCTGTTGCCATGGTGAGCAGTGATTCGTATAGTTAAGTATCGTGAGTCCATTATTAGAACCCCCATTAGTATAGCCATGCAGATGTTGTCTGTTGCTGTTTGGTTTAGCTTCCGGAATCCGTCGAAATCCACGACGCACTTCAAGAAGCCATCGGTATGCAAGGCAACAACGCTAACTATACTATCTGCTACTATCTAGTAGTGGCGTAGCCAGGATTCAGAAATAGGGGGCACGTCGACATTTTTGGGCACAAAAGTGACGAAAAAATCAAAAAATGTCGTCGCCTGTCAAGAGTTTTCAACTTTCGCGCATTCTCTTAGATCTCATCATACAACGAACCCCGAACCGCCAATCAGATTGACACAGATTGCATGACTGATCCCACTTCAAATGAGGGGGTGGCTGAGCCCCCCGTGGCTACGCCAATATTACTGTGGAAAATGAAGAGAAGCCAATTGTTGCATGTTCAAAACATTCATTACATTCGTACACTTAGACTGTTTATATTTAAATTCTATTTAACTACGCGCACACACACACATTTATCTTTCGGATATTGACTTATTGCCTGGCCGATCTTTGGTTCCATGACCTTGATCTCGCAACACTTAATCCCTTTAGTACCCGTACGTAAACTCATAAATATCTTAATCGATTTCTGAACACCGGCGTATTTGACAAGCAACAGACAGGTGACTTTGACGTCTAGTAGACTAAGTAGAGGCCGCTGAATATAAGCTCATTAATTCTACATTGCATTCTTAATGTTAGTTTATCGTTAGATTTTTAATGGACATTATTTGTAGGACGATAGCCTGTGTTCAATAAACGTTTACGACTTTACGCCTGACACCAGCTGAAAGTGGACCAATATATGCTTTCTTCCTAAAAAGATTAAGTGTCGCGGGATCAAATGTCGTGATACCCCGATCTTTCACCTTTCCTATAGCTATTTTAAGAAATGCTGAGCGTCTAAGAATAACTCAAGCAGCTACTGTTGTGCTGCCTTCCAAGGCGCCATATAAATTCACGAGATTTTACTTACACAAACACATGCACATCGTATTCGTATTCCCACCACCCCGCCGGGCGCCCCCCTCCCCATAGGCTCATAGTGTAAGTAGGTGTTTGAAAGACTATTTAAATCAGGTACCTGTTGATAAATAATCACACTGGACACAGTTTCATTAACTATTTCACTTCGCTTTGTTGACCTCGAAAAATTTTAATGACTTAAAATATCTCGGATGTGTGTGTGTGTGTGTGTGTGTGTGTGTGTGTGTGTGTGTGTGTGTGTGTGTGTGTGTGTGTGTGTGTGTGTGTGTGTGATGCTTTGAATTCGTTTCAGCCGACGACGAAAACTCAATTTACGTTCAGCTGATGAAGATGCACACCTGTTCAGAACTGATGCCCTGTAGCTCAACTGTAGTCCTACTCGACGCTCACGTCAAGGTTTCTATTACACAGGATTAATAATAATATTAATAGTAATAATAATAATAACAACAATAACAATAACGCACTTTTGTAGCTCCGGTTATAAGGCTCAAAGTTATCGATCGAATCGATGCAGCTCCAAACACATTCGCAGAGGATCCGGGTCGGTCGTTATGATGATGATATTCAGAAACGACGACTGCTGCTGCCGATGGTTGTTGTTGTTGTTGTTGTTGTTGTTGTTGTTATGCTTGGTTTAGAAGATCTCACTTGTCTTATTCTTTTTACTCGTTGTTTGCGGCAAATGTGTCGGGTGATTTCGGTATTTCTACCCCGTCGATCTGTCCTTTCGGCCTTTCAGCCTGAGTTCTAAGCACAGAACAGAATAGAAAAATCAAACGACGCGACTCTGAACTCATGAAACCGAAAGCAGAGATCCTCAGAGTCGCTCTCCTCCTCCTCCTCCTCCTCCTCCTCCTCCTCCTCCCCAATCAAATACTCTATAATCGATGTCTTCTGTCTTCATTAGCTCCAGTCTGTTTAGCAAGGCAGACTGACCATGACTGATAATTTCGCAGTTGACTGACCACGAGCCAACAGATAAAAACCGGCCCGTAGCTCAATTTCCTCTGTCTGTGTCTGTCTGTCTGTCTGTCTGTCTGTCTGTCTGTCTGTCTGTCTGTCTGTCTGTCTGTCTGTCTGTCTGTCTCTCATTTGAATAGGCCTATGCTTTGCGCAGTGAATGTGATCGCTCTCATATTAAATGCATCAGCTGGTGGTAATTAGGGGATTTCTTGCTCTGGTAAAAGGCCTAGACCCACTATTTTTATCGACTTAATGTGTTTTAAATCTCGAACGACGATGATGACAAGCTGGCTGAGTTCTTCTGTCCATTGCGGTTCAAAGAGCAGAGAGTTCAATAGATTCTGTTGTGAAACTACTCCGTCTCCAGTCGACTTAGATGAATACTTAACTGCTGTGCGTGATGGGGGGAGGGGGGAGAGGGTCTTCGCAGATATTTGCATCGGCCACTAAATCGGCGCATCATGAAGTGCAGATTGACTGAAGAACATAACTGAGAAAACAGACCAAAGTCGAACCTGCCTTCTGCGCATGCGCGTGCTTTGGCTTGATGCGAAAGCAGGGATATTTTTACACCCCAACATCCCCCAATTTGAGACCGACACCTAACACCCACCCACCCACCCCCAATTTCAGCTATGGGATGACCTTTTTTGCTTGTCAGACTTTTTTGGCAGGGGACCCCCAGAATTTACCGACACCCCAAAATTGATAATCCTAGATATAACCCTGTGCGGAAGAATTCGAGCGACTGTCCGACCGAATTCCTTAGACGGAGTTTGGCAGAAACGAATAATAGCCTAGGCATTATTGTCTGTTTGTGTGTTTTAGGTCATCACCGCTTTCTACGCCATGATACGTCACGGCATCAGATCGGCTCCTCTGTGGGATTCAGAGGCGCTGCGTATAGTCGGTCGGTGTCTCGTGTGGTGTGCATTGTATCGGCGTGTGAAATCTCTGAAAATACTGAAATCTCACAAGCAGTGTTTTATCCAGACTCCGGACCTTGGGGAGGGGAGGATTGATTTGGCCGGAGGGAAGAGACAGGGTTCAATGCAACAATGTGTGTCAGTGCTGGGATTTGGAGAGATTTCCCCAGATATCAGGCCTGCATAAAACACTGTCCCAGAAGTATACAGACGAAGATCGATCATAAATGAGATTAACAGTGCGCGCAAGGGCAGCCATCAGGGGCTCGGGAATCAGTTTATTCCTTTAAAAAAACTCAAGAATGCCCTTACAATTTGCTCAAATTTTATGCTTTATTACAGTAAAATCGCGAAAAAACGCAGATTTATGCAATGTAAATTTTTTCATCCGTACGAGAAGCTTTGACTAATGAGAGACGAACAAAATGCGATCGTCTCGAAATTTCTTTATCGAAAGAAATGATTTAGTCAACCCCTCCCCCTCCAGAAAAGTCCCTGCTGTACGACAGAGTCAATATCAGTCACGAATATGCAATGCTCTCTATGGTGAACTCTCTCTATGCGAGCAGCTCATGGCGTCATGAGAACGAATCGTCAATTCTCATTTTTTTGTCTCTGAGTCTATACAACTAACAACAATTCACCCCATTTACAATGTGTCATAAACGCCTCATTCGGTTAATGTACTCACTCCATCTCCAATACTTTATTATTATGAATCTCAAGTCTAACAGTCAATAGTCAGGACCGATCTAGCATATCTGCTACGAAGACTGCCTTTCAAATGTGATTCGGATCCACACGCGAATGTTAATAAGAGTCAAATGCCCATCTGATTTACTGTATCTATTGATTGAAGGATGTTTTGTAGTAGAACTCTCTACTCGCCATTTATGTTTGACCTTCAGAACTTCTTATTGTCTTGCTGTTGTTGTTGTTGTTGTTTTTCAGGCATGCTAACTGTCACGGATTTCATTCAGATTTTACAACTGTACCGTAATTCACCAGTAAGTGACAGCTGCTGTCAATCATTCACTTTATATATGTCACTCCCCTGTCTCGCAGGTAGATTGGCAATTGAGGTCCAATGTAGCGAGAGTAATAATTCATGTCGCGTCAGAAAGTGAAACGTTTATCTTATGCGATTCTCTTTTGAAAGAAGGTCTTACATTTCTGCATCAAATTTTGTTTCTTCTCAACTAAGCAGCCCTAGAAATTCCAGACAATCCGTGTTGCTTCTATATTTGCTTTCTACATATTTCTCCGTTAGATTTGGTTTTGCTGTCGTCTAATTCAGGGTTTCCCGACCATTTTGGAACCGCGGTTTTGTAACGTGCCGCGACCAGGGTGCGATTTGTGACCTGGAGCAGTGGGGGAATATGTCAAGCTTGGGGGGATGCAGTTGTTGGGGAAATGTAGCAGTGGGTGGATGTAGTTGTGGGGATGTAGCAGTAGGGGGATGCAGTTGGGCAGCGGGGGGAAATTCTCCCCTTCCCCCTACAAATCGCACCCTGGCGGCGCGACCATAATCAAAGCACGTAATATCAATAAAATAAATCGGGGCTCCGATCAATCTGAGAACACTTTGGAGCCAGCGATCGAGTGCATGGACTCAGCAGTTCTTATGCTCTCTGATCGATGCATTGGTGCTTCTATGCTACTAGCTATCGATCAGTCTAAACGAACTTTGCATTTGCAGGAAGATTTGAAGGGATTTGAAGATGAGGAAGTTTGTTCTTGGAAAGGTAAACTATTTCAATGATTGTTTATGACCAGCACTAGACACGTTAATGCGTTGTATGTGAAACGTATAGGTCTATATAGGGGAATGCATTTATGCCTAATGCAGTCCCAATCTTTGTCTTTCAGATTTTAGTTTTTCATCCTTAAAGTTTTAAAAATCCGCCATCTACTCCGCCACTTTCTGAAATGATTCATACTTGTGTACAGTTCCGGGGCTAACCTGGGCTGGGCCCCCGCAGAATAAATTATCTCTAAAATTTCTACCAACAACGTTTTCGATGTCAAAGAGCTATGCATCTTCAATTGCTCCTCACTTGTTCAGAATTCTTATAACTTTTCTTATAATTAAGGCTAAATGTCTAATATGTTACAGTAAAGAACTTGCTAGTGTTTTTTACATCGTCTAACTCATATACTGTACGATGATCTCTAGCTGATCATCATCATCATCATCATCATCATCATCATCATCATCATCATCATCATCATCATCATCATTTACTCCATTGGCGCAATAGCATGGGGAAGAATTATGATGATGACGATGATGATGATGATGATGATGATGATGGTGGTGGTGGTGGTGGTGGTGATGATGATGATGAGCTTGGTCGGTCATGTGATCATCTGCTGTTCATATGACTGTCTTCCGGGGTCAAACTTTTGACCTGTCTCTGTATCTACGCTGAATTATGAGAACAACGACCACGGTAGATCGTAGCCAGATATAGATATTTAGTCGCCTCTTCTTCTTCAGCAGCAGCTAGTGCTCGTTAGCAGAGGTGCGTGGCCTGTGAATGTTGCTTATAGAGAAACTCGGCTGCGGCGGCCGTTTGGCCCACGTCGACGCCGACGACAGCATCTTCGACGCGGTCCGCACTCTGTCCGCCAATAGGATTCATCGTCTGCCGGTGATCGACGGACGGAAGAACGACATTCTCTACATCCTCAACTACAGACGAATTCTGCAGTTCATCTGTCTGTTCGTACGTTTTGTCAGACCATGTGATCCAGCTCTAGCTCAGAGCCGGCTCTGTCTAGCTGCGTTTGACATCGGACGGACAAGTGACGACGGTTGTTAGAGGCGTTTCCCCGCCAGCCTTTCTTTCCACGCGAGCAAACCCCCCATTCATAGATGATTCGTCTGGGTGAAGTTCTGGGGTCGAGATTTGAAATTCTGGAGCTCATGACTCGCAGGACTGATGAATAACCACTCCAATCCACTCCAATCCACTCCACTCCGCTTCTTCTTCTTCTTCTTCTTCTTCTTCTTCTTCTTCTTCTTCTTCTTCTTCTTCTTCTTCGTCTCTTCCTCTCTTCCTCTTCCTCTTCTTTATGTACCATGTATTGTTAGGTGGGCGACCATGGATTTCCACTCTTATCTGTTTCTGGCTTTCCTTATCAGCTCAATGTTGTCTTTAGTTCTTGTTGTTTTGTTGTTTCGTTGTTTCTCTTAGAATGTCTGTTGGCCTATACTTTATTCCAACGAAGGCATTACGAAGTATCGTATTATATTTCTTAGTGATTTAATATTGGTTATTTGATTATTTTTTTAATTCTTTTACTGATTATTATTTGAAATTATTCGTCAACAGATGGCCAATTTGCCGTTTCCGTCTTTCATGAGTCAATCGATTTGGGAATTGGGAGTCGGAACATTTGAATCAGTTGTCAGCGTAAGTATCTCTCTCTCTCTCTCTCTCTCTCTCTCCCTCTCAAAATCGGTCCTCAAAATTTGCATACATAGGCTACAAATGGCGATATACAGTACAGTGATTGCGTCGTTGGCAGAAGAGAATAGTAGTTAAAATTCAGTGCAATTTCTGAATTTGCCAACGCACGATGCGTAATTCCACGACCAGACGACCAGTACTGTCTCTTGAGAAATTCTAAGGAAAAATCGAATCAAAGAAAGAATAGAACATTGCATTAGTTACGTTTGAAACTAGTACTGAAACCAAATCATTTTAAACGGGAGATGGAGTTGAAAAATATCAGAATTCGTCTGATTTCTCAAACTGTTACTACGGCAGCCACATTTCAAGTAGTGATGAGATTTCTCAACGTCGATGAAATGTTTCTGGAAGAGACAACTGGCGACGAAGCTCAGCAATTTTCACTTCGACGACATCACTGGCAAAGCGTTCGTCAGTCGTAGCGAAATGTAAGAGATTTCAGGAGTTAAGTCCCTCGTAGCCAAAAGAATGTTATCGACTGCAATACAATACAATATCAAAATCTTTATTCGAATCAACCATGACAAAACGAAAAGTCAGAACAGTGTATCTATCCTAATGCATGCAAACCCCTTCTAAGTGTCTCTGCTATCGTCTGCTTCTTCTTCTTCTTCTTCTTCTTCTTCTTCTTCTTCTTCTTCTTCTTCTTCTTCTTCTTCTTCTTCTAAATGTCGCTGTTATCGTCTGCTTCTTCTTCTTCTTCTTTTCTTCTTCTTCTTCTTCTTCTTCTTCTTATTCTTCTTCTTCTTCTTCTTCTTCTTCTTCTTCTTCTTCTTCTTCTTCTTCTTCTTCTTCTTCTTCTAAATGTCGCTGTTATCGTCTGCTTCTTCTTTTCTTCTTCTTCTTCTTCTTCTTCTTCTTCTTCTTCTTCTTCTTCTTCTAAGTGTCGCTGCTATCGTCTGCTTCTTCTTCTTCAGATCGTCGTGGATCGACCGCTGCACGAGGCATTCGCTCTGCTTCTGAGTCTTTCCGTTTCCTCTCTTCCGGTCGTCGACGACCAGAATCGAGTGATCGGCGTCTTCTCTAAGTCTGACGTCATGGTTTGTGCGCCTATTTATAATTATCTAACAGATGGTTCCGTGAACTGTCGTTAGTTTCTGCCCTTTGCACGCAGCAACGCATTAGTCTGCTTTCAAAGTCAGCGTATGTCCATAAGTTAGTTTTTTTACTGGTTAAATTTCTTCGGATTTCTGATTCATTCAATAGCCTATACGGAGTGCGAGGTCTGCAAGAGATCCTTCAGAAAGTAAAATGAAAACTGATTTCGAGTAAAACATAATCAATCAATCATTCAATCAATCAATCGGACTTGAATCACATGTTGACAAAGTAGTTTGCTCATTGTTTGCGCAATGTTTTTAAATCATGGATTGCTTTATAAACTGTTTGGCTTTGAATTTAGTTTTTGGCAGAAGCGAGATCTTATCAGAATCTGAACGTGACTGTTGGAGATGTCCTCTGCGCCGAAAGAGAGGTTAAATGCTTCACAACGCACATTCGAATTCAATAGGACGTTAGCGCTTCATCATCATCATCATCATCATCATCATCATCATCATCATCATCATCATCATCATCATCATCATCATCATCATCATCTTCTTCTTCTTCTTCTTCTTCTTCTTCTTCTTCTTCTTCTACTACTACTACTACTACTACTACTACTACTACTACTACTACTACTACTACTACTACTACTACTACTACTACTACTACTACTACTACTACTACTACTTCTTCTTCTTCTTCTTCTTCTTCTTCTTCTTCTTCTAGGCAAGACTTTCATCATCGATATTTTGCTGGTTTTCTGTTCGATTTTAGTGTTTCGAAGGCGTTTACCTTTGCAAAAGATCGGATCTTTTGAGTCAAATAGTCGATTGGTTAATCAGGACCCATTTTGCTGGTTTTCTGTTCGATGTCAAAAGATCGGATCTTTTATCAAATAGTCGATTGGTTAATCAGGATTTAGTATGTTACTTTCATTTACTTACAGTACTTCTATTATTTTCCGTTTGCTGCCTACATCTACATAGCATCTTTACGGTCACAAAGCACGTACTTATTTGACTGTTCCTAAGTCTCTTGAGTGGACCTCTGCGTATGCCTGACTCACTGCCTGTCTATGCCTAATGCATGGGTCGTATCTCCTTCAGGGTCCAAGTATTAGGCCTCATAATTTAACTCAGGGTCTCGTTTGTTCTCAATCCGGCAACGCCATGATCAGTGGGGTCTTTACTGCAAACGGAGTATATATATATATATATATATATATATATATATATATATATATCATATCATCATATCATTATATATATATATTGCATCAAGACACCAACGGGCGCTGAGCTCACGGTTATTGATGATGATGATGATGATGATGATGATGATGATGATGATGATGATGATGATGATGATGATGATGATGAGTATATATGCCCATTGAATCTATATGGATAGGTCATTGCCAGGGTTATTTCTGGGATTATCAATTTGGGGTTTTGGTAAATTCTGGGGGTCCCCTGCCAAAAAGTCTGACAAGCAAAATATAAGGTCATCCCATAGCTGAGATTGGGGTGGGGTGTTGGGGCCTTGGGGGTGTCGGTCTCAAATGGGGGGGGTGTTAGGGGGTGTAAAAATATCTTTGGTCCTTGCATACAGAAATATTTGAGCTGACCTGGTTGCTATAATGCCAGTCAGAGTAATTCAGGATGGCGGTCGAGTGAAATCCAACTGTTGTCGGTTTCTCAGTTAATTTCATTCTGTTGCTGTTGTTATAGAGACTCAAGAGAACGCTCTTGTTTTTTGTTCTTTTCTGATCAGGCGCATCGTTTGATTGTCGTTGACGACGACCGACGCCTTCGTGGCCTCGTTTCCGTCTCAGACGTCGTTAAGTTCCTCGTTCTCAACCCTCCTCCTCCTCAGAAGACGAACTGCAGCGTCTCAGTTGATGACCACGGTCAGCAAATCATTCGAAATCGACGCTCTCATTTAAAGCTTTAATTATTTTCAGTATTTTTTTTAAATCTAAAGCTAGCAGGGACATTCTTACACTCACGCGGAGAGTTACACCCCCGGTTTGTGACAGACACCCCTACCCCGACACCTCTTCCAGGGGTTGTATTGGCCATCACCAAAACAGACTGATGTTAAAACTGTTCATTTAAAATTCCAAAGGGGGAAATTCACCTCTGGAAATTGAATCTTGAGCCACTATACATAACTGACTACGCAAAATTAGAACGGACCGAATGTGAAAACGGAAGAGGCGACAACGGAAGTCATATTTTGTGACTTGAATTTTCCTTTTTCCGGGGACCACGCATCGAACCCCCGCTACCTCTCCCGCCCAATTGCATTCTCTCTGGCTCCAAGGACTCTAGATGAAATACTGGACGTTGTCGCCCCCTGCAAATATGGGACACCCCCTCGAAAGCAAATTCCTGGGAAATAACGTGAAAGTTCGAAAAGGGATTCGTTGGTGGGCTCTCTAGATGCAGAGACTTCTATTAGCCAGCATTATACTCGAACACTCTGCCTTATGCTGTTTTTAGTAATCGCGTTGGAAATAAACTTCTGTATAGGTGCAACATCGTTGCACAAAAAGTTAAATCTAATGGCTGACTGTGCAAAACGAGTAGTCCAGCCAGTTCGAATATGGGGGCCAGACCCCCCCCCCCGTGCGCCTCGCCGCTACGCTAATGCTTGATAGATGGTCGTTGGTATTTTCTTTAGAGCTGTTAGTCTGTTACTGTTTCACTTCGTGCAATTTCGGTTGGTTTCGGTTCGGTTTTAACCGAAAAACCGCGGGTTCGGTTCGGTTTAAACCGAAAAACCGCGGGTTCGGTTCGGTTTTAACCGAAAAACCGCGATTTCGGTTCGGTTCGATCGGTTAACTGTAACAGCACTAATTTTCTTACTTCATTTAAAATTTATTCATAATCAACGCAAAGCACCTTCATTCAAATATCGGACCTATATAGGCTACAGTTGCATTCCAGTGTTAGAGACTAGAGTTATGCTCGGACTTTTGCGATTATTGTAAAGAAATATAAATAATTTCTAGGTCATGCTTGAGTGACTCAGTGGCGTCTGCACATGGGGTCCGGTGGGCTTACCCTCTATTGAATACGTGGCCTCCAAGTGGCCCCCCTATTGCATACCTATCAACAAATGGTTGGTCAACTTGGTCCCTATGCTTAGAAGTTGCCACCCCAACCCCCACTTGCCAAATCCTGGAGCCGCCGCTGGAATGACTAGGCAAACAAACGGCTTGTCGAGCGAATAAACGTCCGCTGTTTTGCTTTGCTGTTTGTAGAGAATATCGATGACTTTCTTGAAGGCGAGATAATAGAACAGACGAGTTTCTGAAGAAGAGTTATTTCTTCTGTTATAGTTTTAAAGACGGAAATGTTTTATTGCAGCGCGTCAATCTTTGACAAACTGTAGCATTTGGATTTCAATTCGCATTTTTGTGAGTCTCAGATTGCTTTTGTTGAGGAAAACGTGCAGCTTTAAAACAAATTAAATACTCGAAACTTCGTTGTAAAAGATCAAATGACGACGATAAAGGCCAAATTAAATGCGATGAACAGATTATAAACTGCGTGTGATGTTTTAGGCCGTTCGGTCTATTTTTTAAAATACAGAATTGGGCAACATCTTTTGGGCAGATGCAATCTCAATTAACTCATTGACTTCTATGTTTCTGATGTTGTTACCGCTGGAATATTGTAATCTTTGATCGTCGTTTGAGTTTGATTTTATCTAATAAACGATCGATATCACTCGATACTAGTGTTAATTAGTTTAACGCTGAAGAGAGGTAATTAGAGAGCAAAAGTGAAATTTAAACGAAAACGATTTCCAGTTTAACGCATTTGAAATTCTATTTATTCTTGTTTCTTCAGCACGCCCGTAGACCTCATGGGCGTAGCCAGGAATTTGATCTGGGCAGGGGTAGGGTATAATGTGATGATAATATTATATACCCCGATATACCTCCCCCGTCGCTACGCCCCTGGTAGGCCTCTACATTCTGAATTTATCTCAACCGCAGTTCATGTGTTCCACGCCCAAAGTGCCGCAGGAATAGTTGGCGTAGCCAGCAGTTGCCTATTTGGGCTGGTCGAGAGATCACGTAGACAAAACCGATGAGAAGTTGTTATCAGAATTTTAATGATAAGATTGATTCTAACAGAGACTGCATTAATGCGTCACTCAAAATGACCCATGATCCATAATTTGATCCACTGAAACACTGACCGATGACCAATGTGACCCATCAGTTGAATATCTATACAGTATAACAGAGATAGCCACGGGTCCATTTTTTATAACCCAACCAATCAAATCTCCAACCCAACTCAACCCATGCCGGCAATATAGTTACTTGACCCAACCAATCCAACCCACTGTAATAGGCCCCTACATTGCAATTTCCTAAACTATGACTTACTTTCTGACCCAACGCAACCCACCATAAATATGGTAAAGTCTGACCCAACTCAACCCAACCCATGGGTTAACCCAACTCAAGGCCATCTCTGCAGTATAATGTATTTTGAAAGACGTTAATCGGTATCAAAACTAATGTCGAGTTCCGACTGAACACAAAAAACATATCTGGGATTAATCTAGGCCGTTTCCGGGGGAATTGCTCTTCCCCCCCGGAAATTTCAAATTCCTTCGAAAATGTTGGCATACTATAGTATGCCAACATTTTCGTGACATCAACTAACAGCAACCCCCTAGCTGACTTCCCCCGGCTTTGTCAGTTTTCCCCCGGAGTTCAGGGTCTAGATTAAACACTGGGCACCCGCTATATACAGTAGGCCTAAGAGTGCGATAGAATAATAATTGTAGAAATTGCAATGCCATTGAAATAAATTTGTAAATGAAAGTTAGATGGAAATCTCAAGCGTTGCATATACAGTAGCTGCACCTGCATTATAAAAACGTGATGGATCGCGGGATAGGACCATTGACCCACGTCCCATCAAGCGTCGGCGACTCATTTGACTCCCTGACCAATGACCTATTGACCTATTGACCTATTGCCGTCTCTGGCATTTATAGGTTATCGCAGTCTTCAAAATTGTTCAGGACTTGAATCTGACATCATATCCGGCATTAGACCTAATTCTTTAACAGCTGAGATCGCGTCTCGGACCCCGATGAGGGAACTCACGAGTCACGACCAGGCACCAGCTGATCGAATCGGGCGAATTAATTGGCCTGTTTAAGTGATGGGCAGGGCCGCCGAGAGAATACCCGAGCCCCGGTACAAAAAAATAGTCACGGGCCTCTGACCTGCCAAGTGTGTGAAAAAGATGATGACCTTTTTTTGCTTGTCGGTCTTTATCAAAGTAGAATTCCGGGTCCTCGAGGTATGAAAAAGTGTGTTGATGACCTTTTCCCCTTGTCAGTCATCTCTTATGGCTTCACACTATTGTTAATAGGCCCTACATCATCATCACCGGACCCGGGTTCATTTGAGCTCCATGGGCCCCGGAACAATGTACCGGCTGCACCCCCTCTCCTCAGGCCAGGTGATGGGGATCGGTACTCGTCCTTATCCTCGTCCTTCGGGGTCAGTCCTTGTTAAGATCACTGGTTTGCATAGCGCTTTAGGATGATGAGTCGATGACTAATTTAATTGTAAGCTCTATACTAATTTAGATAAGATCTTTGATAGCAGGTGCTCTGTCACGTGTATTTTCAACGAAAATTTGCAGCGACAACATCGAGCGAGCGGCTGTTGCAGCGATCGATATGTTGACATCAACTACTGCTGTTGCAAATGTTGCTCTGGTTGCTTCCGCAACTGTTGTAGCCGTTGTCCTATTGCGCTATTTTGCTAGAAAAATGCCGAAAACAAACGGAAATCTAGGATTCAGAATTCAGTGAGAACTTTAAACTGAGTTTTCTTATATTTTCTCGTGCGTTCTGAATAATGATCTAATGGATTTGATGTAGCGCAATGGGTAATCACAGTTGGTTTAAGTCGTTTAGTAGGATATCTCATGTGTTAAAACACAGCACAAATATAAGGCAAATTCATTAAGCACGATTTTAAGCAATGTTACGAATTAAACGATGTTGTTGAATGCATATTTAGATATTTTCTGTATACAAAGACGAAACTTGGATATCATTATTATCGTCATGAACTGGAAAAGGCTCGAGCGAAGAATGGCAAAGACGGTCATTCGCAAGTGAAAGCGTTCACAGCCAATGGTCTGTCAATTGATTCAACTTTTCATCTTTTATTCTCTAATTTCCACAGATACTGATGGTCGAGTTACTTTCTGTCTTTGTTTCAGTGTCTATTGCATTCAGTTGCTTCAGTGCCATGAATTAAGTAGTGAGTGGTTTTATGTGCAGTTGATTATGATCTGCAGGTTTGACGATAATGCCGATAGCAATGTCTACGGACAACTATGGATATTTGATCACAGATGAAAAAGAGAGTGTATCTCTGTTGGTTGATCCAGCCGATCCAGATGCTGTTCAGGTTTTTGTAATTTATTCTAAATTCTAAATGTGATTATTGTCAGAAATATGTTTAATGTCATGTTCAGGAGACTGTTCAACAGATGTGATGAAGAATCTCAGTTGACTGATTGGATAAGAGTAACATTCCAATCAGATCTTTAATCCTATTGCTGTGCATAAAAACCTGTTAGCCAAGTTATTTAACAGTAAACTCTATTTTTAATAGTCAATGAAGTCAGTATTTAGCAAATGACCTCTTTGGTAGTCTGTGAAGTCGGTTCCCATATTGAGGTGCTCTGAAGTCCAGCATTGTGGCCTGATACTTGTATGGGTGACTGCCCTGAGATTGAGGCATGACATTGGCATCCAACCTAGCTGTTCATTGCCCAGTCACAGATGCACGAGCAGGGGTTAAATTGAGCCGGGTCTCCGATCCGGGATGTCTGGCAAGAGATCCGGTACATCTGGCATCAGATCTGGAATGTACTTTTTATTCATTCTGATCTTTTATTGTTTACTTTAGCACTTTGCATGCACAGGAAAGAAAAGAAAATGTGAACTGTACTCTAAATGTTCGTTTAAAATGAATAAAAAAGTTTTGAAGAACTTTTGTGGCCAGAGGAAATATTAAGGAGATCTGGCACCTCTGATTGAAAGAGTAATCTGACCACTGTGCATGAGTATCAGCGCTAAGCTGTGAAGGAAAATTGTGGGTCTTGAGAAAACAACTGCAAACTACTCTAGATTAATTACATAAGCCACTCTGCATTTTTGCTCACCCCAAACCTGAGATCAGCCCCAAGGCTCGGATGTAAGTATGGGTTGACCTTTGCCCTTTTGGCATCGGAGAAATAAATAGAAAGGTAACCCTTTAAGAGCCTTTATTTCTAACATAATGTTTAATGTAAAGTGGATGCACATGAGTCATGGCTGGTAAAGGGGTTAATTGCACAGGATAGGCCTTTATATTCAGCATCTGACAATGCTGGAGAACTGATTGACCTTACCTACACTATGATGTAAATTCTTTATGTATTTGCTCAAATGATTTCATGATTTATATTTGAATTTTGAACGTCTAATTTTGAGACAATGTTGCTTTTGTTGCAATAGATGACTCTTGATGCTAGAAAGACTGCTCCACCAATTGCTATACTAACAACCCACAAACACTGGTAAAAACTCCTGAGAAACTTCTGACCTACAGTTTTGTATGTTTTGAAAATGATCTTCATAATCACCAGACCTTTTGACAATAGCATTTTAAGATTTTTAAAATGGTTTGATGAAATAGTATTTGAGCTTAATGGCAGAGACAGCCATGTGTTTTTACAATGTGTATTGTTTAAGGTCGTTGTTTAATTTTGATTTTCATGATTTAGGGATCACAGTGCTGGAAACAATGAATGGAAGAGACGCTTTCCTTCTGTGAAAATTTATGGCGGGAAACTGGACAATGTTCCTGGTGTTACTCAGTAGGAATCTATTAATTTCTCCATCATCAGAATTCTAATTTATTTGACTTTACTTAATTGTTTTAACAAAAAAATATCTCTAAAATCTTCTTAGCAATAATAAGAAGAGGGAAGTAAAACAATTAAAATATAATTATATAAATAAACAAATATAAATAAATATTTTAAAAAATTACATGAAAGGTTTCAATAAATTTCAGATTGCTAAATACTAGATGTTGTCCACTTCATGGAATAGCTTGTATATGAGGTTGTTTAATTGCAGTTTTAAAATGAGATTATGCTATGAGAAGAGATTATTTCATCAAATGTTGATGAATGAAAATAAGAAATTCCATTAAGATACGTTGTGGCAATGTGGGTTTGTTTTTGATAAGAATTAAATGATGCAGTTGAACAAATACTTAAAGTTCTTGCATCATATAATGGCTTAATCATATTGTCATTAACAGGGTATGTATGTGTTATCATTTTTGTTTGTAGTCCAGTGTCTGATGGAGATAGACTTGAGTTTGGTCGTCTGCAAGTGACAGTCTATGAGACTCCGGGACATACACTCGGCCATGTCGTCTATCTTTTGGATGGTTCTCGATATGGAGCACCAAGCAGCTTATTCTCTGGCGACCACTTATTTATTGGAGGAATCGGTAACGTATGCTCTTGTTAGAATTCTTTCTTCAGTTATTCCTCAACTTCAGCGTACTATGCTCATCTCAAAAAAGGAAATTGACAAAATAGTCTTGGAAATTTCAACTTTCTCAAGGTTTTCCAGATGTTTAGATGCTCTTCATAATGTAATTCAGATGTTACAGATAAAATATGTTGAAACACATATGATTTAATAAAAAAGTTTATTTTTGGCTGTAACCACCATCCATACTACTTATATGTGGTGATTATATATATAAAAGGCAAATATCAGATTTGTTAATTTAATAAAGGTCACAAGGTAACTAAGTCACAGTTTAAAGGCAAATATCAGATTTTCTGTTATTCTTAATGAATGTTCTCAACTTAATGAGCTGGGAACATTCTGTACAAATAGTCACGTTTTGAATGGTTTAACTGATGTCATGTATTGAGTTGAAATAAACTGCAGTTTCAGTTTTTTAAAAATGATTAATTTCAGATGTGGGACACTTTGCATGTTATCATCTGCATCTGCATTTATGCTATTGCATTCAATGCAATATTTAAACGAGTAATTATATATTTATAAAATTATGTAAATTGTGACCGTTCTAAAATAAGGTTCAAATGGAGCTCAGTTCCTGTTTTAGGTAAACTTTTTGAGGGAACAGCATCCATGATGCTGCAGTCCTGGATCGACTCACAGATCTTCCAGACGACACTTTTATCTGGCCAGGTTAATTGTCAGATAATTGGATAATAATCTTGACACTGTCTTTGCAAACCATTTTGAATAAATGTCTTTTATCAGATCATAATTATGGACAGGAAACCGCAAAGCAAGATCTTACAGGCTTTAAGACAAGAGGCATTTAGTGTTTCTTTGAAAAAATTCAGGATCTGTGAAATGCTTTTCTTGAAAAGTAGTTTCATGCATGCATTGTGAATATGTACATTGTACTGTATGTGCATAGTCTATGTACTAATATTAGCGTGCATCCATACTGAAGCTGTTCTTAGAACCCATGCCTTCACAGTTCTGTCTTCTCATTCTTTGCATTCTTCTGTACCTTATGTTGTCCTGCATTGATTTTTGGAATAATTTTTTCATATGTGGTCATGATGTTATTATTATTATTATTATTATTATTATTATTATTATTATTATTATTATTATTATTATTATTATTATTAATGTACTGATTAGTGTGGTGACTCATTCAGGCTTCAGCCGAACTGCTTGAACGCATTACAATGTTACATGTATAACTCGTGCAGAATAGCCATGTGGCAAGCCATCAGCTGATGCTCATATTATACATTATGAAATGTTGCTATATCGATTGGGGATTGGATAGATTGAATGGAGGTTATTTTTTGTTAGTTTAGTTATAGTTTTATGTTAGTTTTTTGTTATAACTGAAGGCTAAATGACTGAAAATTAAATTTGAGATTTACAACAATGTGTTGGTTTTATTGTTTTGCAGGTCATGAGTATTCGCTGGCAAACTTTCAGTTCAACGTCTCCTTAGAACCAGACAATTTAACTTTGCAAGAGAAACTGATGCATTTGAAGGAACTTCGAAAAACAAACCAATCAACGGTACGTTCGGTCTATTAGAAGCTCTGGGTTTTAGGACTATTGACCACAGGACGATTGACCATAATTAATCATTGACCACAGCGGACTTTTGACCACTGGATTTAGTATCAGGCTGACCTGTAGATCATGGGTCTCAAACATCAAACCAAATGCCTGGAATGATGAAAAGGACAATAGTGAGTCGATATATATATATTATATATATTATATATATTATATATAAAAATGTTAAACATGTTATATATACATATATATACATATATATATATAGTCATATATATATATATATAAAAATTCTATTTCTATATATTTATATATATAAAGACAATAGCATTTGGTTTCCTTTTTTTATATAAATGCATGCAGAGAAAACTTTTTAAAATCACAAAATGTCAATCGTCCAGTGGTCAATCGTCCAGTAAAATCGTCCTATGGTCAATCGTCCTGTGGTCAATAGTCCACATACCGCAGCTCTGATGTATAATTAATCAACCAGTACATTCTTTATGATTTAGTAGCGCTGACCTTAGATTATGTATTTTATGAATGGTAAATAAATGCTTCATTCACCTATGCAATGAAAGAGGGGTTTTATAATGTATTTAATGCTTATTAGTTAAGCTGCATGCAACCTGTATAATAATAATGATAATAATAATAATAATAATAATAATAATAATAGTAATAATAATAATAGTAATAATATTAATATTAAAATGTGATTAAAAGTGGTTCATGAGGCTAAATCAGCCTGTGTGAAAACCACTGTTATGTATGTTCTTAATTTTATATCAGGAACAGTTAATTGGTTTTTACGGCACTTAGGTTATTTCACGCAGGGCTTAAATCACGGGTACCGGCGAGGGGACGGTCTCCCCAATATATTAGTGAGGGGGATAAAGTGTCATTTATTTCCCCCAATGTTTTGTGCTTCTTTCCTACTGTAACAGGGAAAAAGGTCATTAAATCTTTATGGGTGGGGGCATACTTTCCCCCGCAATTTTGATGGCAGGATTATGCCCCAATGGTTCCACGTCAGTTTGGCTGCAGTTTAAAAGCCATTATTAACACTCAGTCATGATTTGACAATTATTCTGCTGTTGTGAGTTTTGCGATTAAACATTTGATGCTTTTGTTTATTCAGATTCCTTCCGATTTAGGACAGGAGAAGCTGTGCAATCCATTTTTAAGAACGAGCGACAGGAGACTTCTCTTGGCGCTTAACATGACAAGTACCGAACTCGCTGGCGATGAACTGCGAGAGCAGGTTCTGCTGTCCTGTCGGACAAGAAAGGATGGTTTTAAGGCTGCTCCTGAATAGACGAGGCAGCTGTCTTGCATTTAACGGAGAATGTCGAAATTTTATATTTTCCTATTTACTGATTTGTTATTCATTTTGCATAATGTATATAAATGGCAATGATAATTTACGTTTAATGTAAAATCGTAACAGTATGATATTTTGTTGTCGGTTTATTCTTTTCAAATGAATCATTACACTGTAAATGGTTTGTGGTCATAATGTGAGAGGCTACTCTGTGGTGTAGGTTTTCCTAATGATGCATCACACAAAGAGTGCAGCATGTGCTCAGTGGCTTACTTACTTCTACTAACGAAATGTACATCTCACAAATCACATGAAAGAGTTATTGTTGTTACCAATTGTTCCTGATCTTTACTTCATCTCCAAATTTACTATCTTTTTTGCCTGACATGTAAGTAAAGTAAAATCTCGTAAACTTATACAGTGCCCCAGAAAGCAGTACAACAGTAGCTGCTTATTCTTATGTGCTTAATCTTTCTTGAAATAGCTATAGGCAGGGTGGTTTGTCGGCCGGGCAAAGGTCAGTATAGCTATGAGGCAGCTGGTCAGGTTGTTATTGCTATGGGGGAAATGACTTTTCGAATAGGAAGGTTTTAAGTGTGTTGATTGAATGACAGTGGGGGCTCCAGGATTTGGCAAGTGGGGGCTTTGGGGTGGCAACTTCTAATCATGAGGGCCGACCATTTGTTGAAGGGTATGTAGTATTAAATATAGAGTCCCAACATTCAATGGGGACCCCATGTGGAGCCGCCACTGTCGAATGACCCGGACCATCCACTCACCCACACACACACACTCATCCACCAACTCCCCTCCACTTACCCCACCCACATACACACTTGCCCAGCCACCCATCCACTCGCCACCTCCATCTACTTACCCATCCACCAGGACATATTTGTAATTCTTTTTGCAAGATCTAGTGAAATTTACTGTAAGATTTGTATAGTGCTCTTCTAACATCAGTGGCATAGCGAAGGTACCCACCGCCCGGGGCCAAAACAGTGTTGGCGCCCCCTTCAGGGGCTTTCCATCGATTATCTCAACAATTTTGGGGCAATTTTTGAGCCTCTTCCTCCCGGTCAACAACTGTTGATCCCCAAGATCAGTGAAGGCCTGAAGGGTCCCCCTAAAAGTTTAGGAGGTTATTATTTTATGCAGTGATTATCCTTTCCCGCTTTTTGGTCATCAAGTGTTAAAATGATTAGGCTACTTTTTTCTCGTCAGGCTTTTCTTCGTTGTGATAAATAGTATTCCATGAAATTTCCTATTTTTTGGATTATTTGTAAAAAGTGAAATTGTTGACGTCAACTTCTTTTGACCCCCCTCCCCTGCCAACAACTGTCAAACTTTTCAAATCCCCTATTTTGTTGACGTAATTAATAGACAGCCCCTCAACTTTCGAAAAATCTTGATGAGGAAAAAGGCCGTCACTTATTTTCTTTCGGCGTTCCGTCAATGTACAACAAAAACCGAGGAGCAAAAAAGGTCGTCATTTGCAGTGGCGTCCATCCCCCAACTTTGAGTAAATTTTTGGCTCAGACCCCCAAGTTTGAAAAGGTCATTACTTGACCCTTTGGTAAGGCTATTTTCCCCCATGATCGGGAAAAACCTTCCCCCAAATTTTCAATTGGCGCAAGCTGCGCAGGTTAACCCAAGGATGGACGCCCCTGGTCATTTGCTTCACTACGAGTCGAGTGGCGATTATGGCGTACGCTTATTTACCTTTCTCTGTTTGCCTATTTTTTGCTACACTAACCCTAAACCCGATTTTGACGCCCCCACCTTTGCGCCCCGGGGCGGCTGCCCCTCGCTGCGTCGCTGCCTTAATCGAATACAACGGTAGTCATCGAAAGCTTGATCCGGCTTTTAGGTTCGCGTTTGCAGATTGAGTTTGTTTATCTGGTGTTAGGCCTACACGACAGATTTTCATTTTCGCGTAGGCCTAAGTTGAATTTTTAGTGCGATGTAGGCCTATGGATACATACGATGTGTGCTGTAGGGCGTGTAGGCCTAATAGGTATTAGGCTTAACAAACTAATCAACGCCCACTTGGGGTGCTTCGTGTTGTGCTTTTGCAGACACCATGCAGTGGTTATATCGCGCACGTTGGGCCATCATTGCAACGCAATAGTGGTTGTTTGATTAAGCCTCTCGATCTGTGTGTGTTTGTGTCTCTGTGTGTTTGTGACTCAGCTAGCAGGTGATGTTATACGGTAGTCTTGGTTACATCAGTGGTTTTCACACAGGCTTACTTACCCTCGTAAACCACTTAAAATCACATTATTATTAGTCTGTCTCAATCAATCAAGAAAAGTAAGCAGCAGTAGTATTAGTGGTAGTGGTTAGTAGTAGTAGTAAGTAGTAGTAGTAGTAGTAGTAGTAGTAGTAGTAGTAGTAGTAGTAGTAGTAGTAGTAGTAGTTCTTGTTGTGGCAGCAGTTGTAGTAACAGCAGTAGCAGCAGCAGGAGTAGTAGTAGTAGTAGTAGTAGTAGTAGTAGTAGTAGTAGTAGTAGTAGTAGTAGTAGTAATAGTAGTACCACGCCTGATTTTCTACTCTCAACCGAACATCATCATCATCACCATCATCATCATCGTTTTGCTCTCTGCCAACTCTTTAAGTGGCAATAGCTATAGACACAAAATGTTTCCAAAAAGTTCTATCTTCTGTTAATCGTCTTCCTTCTACGATTGAAATTCCTTTCATGTTCATATCTTCTCTGATGTTATCCATCCACTTTTTCCTGGGTCTTCCTCTTCCTTTGTTTCCTTCTATTTGAGTGTAGTAGAGTACCTTGTATGGTAGACTTCCTTCATCCATTCTGCTGACGTGTCCACTGTCCATACCAGTTGAGTCTTTTCAGTTGTCGAGCACTATCAAGTTGAAACATTCTAACGAACCTTCAAACACAACCACGAAACTCCACTTTTATAATTTGAGTGGAAATCATTCACTCATAATTCTGCGGGTCTCAGGGCCGCTTTTAAGCATGTGCAGGCGGTGCGCATGCACAGGGGCCACCACAAAATAGGGGCCACCGCAAATAATTTCCTTTGGTTTGGCCTTTATGCAGATTGTTTTGCAATTTTGTTCATCATCATTGTGTACCGTTCACGAACATTCTATAATAGGGCTTCCAGTCTTCCACATTTCGCTCTGCACAGGGCCTCCACTTCTTTAAATGCGGCCTTGGCAGGTGTGAAGGATTTCGACAAAAGCGAGCCATTGGCAACGGACCCATTGATACATTTGAGCATATACAAGTAGTAGTTTAGGATATTAGATTGGACAGGAACAACAGTGGTTATCACACAGGGCAGTCCCTACTGAACCACTTTAAACCTTGTTTTTATATATATATATATATATATATATATATATATATATATATATATATGCCCTCAGTACTTCATTCCCGAGGACTTATGATAAAAATTGTCCGGAGACATGAAATTATAGTGTGCTAGCTCTCGTTCGGTTGCAGATTTGGAAATGTTCCTCGGAATGCGATGGCGTTGAAACGCTGAATCGGACGGATATTCTTTGGAACAGAAAGCATCCTTCTCTATTGTCCCCGGATTGTAGGGCAATGAGTCGACCCAGATCGTTGATAAAGGAGAGGGCGTCGTTGTTGTTGGGGCCAAATGTTTCAAATGCTAGCGGCAGAAGATGTGGGTGGATGAGAGGGCCTGATATTTTGATGTCTTTCTAACCGCAGCTGCTTCTGCGGCGGCTCCTGCTGCGAGTGCTGTGGTTGGCAAATACGTGGGAGCAACTGTGTCTGCCACAGTTGCATCCCAGATCAGGCTTCGGCCTGTCCGCCACGGGATCAGGGTCATGCCGTCTGGTCTTTTCCCATCGGTTCGGCAGAGACCAGGCGGCTCCTTGATAGCAGGGATCCCAGCCCTAACCAAGGCCCTCTGAACTATGTCGTTCAGCAAGCAGTGTCGGGGGACACGACCTGGACCTAGATGACATGAGAGCCCATGAGCGCCGTCCTCAGAGACCATAGCACCGCAAGGGCAGAGGTGCTTCTCGCAGATTGTGGCCCCTAGCCGTAGGCCGACGACGACTCTGATCGTCTCATCGTCCATGCGAAGGCCACAACTGGTGATTGGAAGTGCATGGAGCCAGTCGCTAGCGTGTCGTGTTGAGACAGCTCGCAGACGGGCTTGGTGGTATTGCCCTTGATGGGTCTGGAGTAGATATGCTACTTCCCTTTGAATCAGAGGACGATCCCAGGTGCTCTGCTTGGTGAGGGAGCCGGATGTTGGGCTCGGCAGCTGACTCATGGAGGACCACTGGTTTCTGACTTGCAATTCATGCGCATCGGTGCTTACACAGGCTTTCTCTAGCATGGAAGACTGGAGGGGTCGGGTGCCTGCAGCTGAAGCCAAGAAGGCAGACGGTGCAAACATGGACACCCGACGAATCCCCAGACCTCCATCCCTAATGGGTAGCGTCGCCTGACGCCACTGGCTGTCAGAAAGCTGATTGTTTAGTAAGCTGTTTAGGCCCTCGCGCATGGTTGCGTCGAAACTCTCTCTCTCTCTCTCTCTCTCTCTCTCTCTCTCTCTCTCTAAATATATATATATATATATATATATATATATATATATATATATATATATAATATTAAAATCCTTATCTGTATGTCTCTCTGTCTGTTACCTTCAAGCGTTCTGATTGGTTGACTATTGGTAGACGGTTTAGACCGTTTAGTCCTTACGTCGCGATGCGTTGGTGGGCGAGCGTTGACTATTGGTAGACCGTTTAGTCCTTACGTCGCGATGCGTTGGTGAGCGATGTTCGAAGACGACGTTGCTATTGGTAACAATTGTTCGTAGAACCGGTTTAGTCGAGTCATTGCAGCGTCAGAGGGCTGGGCGTGCGAGGACGTTGCTATTGGTAACAATTGTTCGCAGCCTGAGGTAGTTGCAACGTACATTTTAACGTACACAAAAGATACGTGTACAGCGTCACAAATGGTCACAGTTGCGTGATTTTAACGTACATAGGCCTAATTATTACGTGGCGCAGAGCTTGGCTAGGTGGCGATCATTGAAATGTTGTTCAGCATGAATTCAATGATTGGGTATTAGGTATAGGTATTGGATTAGTATTATCCTGCACTGCGAGCGAAGCGAGCGCGAGCGAAGCGAGCATCTTTCTAGTATATATATATATAATCTGTTAGGGTAACCTGTTCGTTGACTTTATTGAAGTTGTAAAATATCTGCTACTAGAATCATTAAACAGAGACATCACATAAATATCTTTTGATGAAATTTGACATCCCAGAGTTATGCTAATTCGAGTGGTCTAGACTGCACAGTTATTTATAGCTGCAGATATGAAAGAGAAAATAAATTCGCTGGTTATAAGACGTCAACCACTTAAGTGCAGGAAATTGCAACGAGACCCTATACGGTATACCTCTAAATGTGAAAACAAGAGTGCGGGTTTTTACGCGGATTGCTCTAGATTGAAGAGTAGGCCTATAGGCGTAGCTCAGTATTAGCCCGTGGTTATTAAAGGCAAATATTGCGTCAGCAGTTATTATCAGCATAGGCCTTGTACCGGCATCAAAATTTCAGTAGGCCTAAATCCGAAAATTCTGGAGATATCATCATCTAAAAGAGTGTAGAAAAGGTAAAGTGAGTCTGGTAATCAACTTCTTTCTTCTTTCTTCCAAACAATGGCTGCGAAACCGAAGCGAGTGGAGAGGAGTTCCAGCTCTCGATCTACACCGAGATTCGTCGATTCGTCCGAAAATCCATTCATTTACGTTTCTTCTGTCAAGGACATCGATTATGAATCCATTAGGAAGGAAATCGGGTCGTTGGAAAAGGCGAAACAGTATCTCAATTTGGACCTGGAGAATAATCCTAAATTCTCTAAACAGTGGAGTGAAGCTAAGAGAATTGTAGAAAAGAAAATATAGTCTATGGATGGAAGCCGCCAACTGCTGACATTGATTTGATTATCAGTATCATGGCATTCACTGTGGAAGATAGAACGACAAGTGCTCAACTGTACACAGAAATGAACAACCTAAGCAGAGAACTTGGAAAGTCTAAAGACAGTTGGAAAAACTTTCAATACAAAGGCTGGTATGCAATGATGACCCACGCTTTGTCCGCATTGCCAACCAGTCCGAGTAAATTGTCCCCGGAGCTCCAATAAAGTGTTATCGAGGAGTGAAAAGAATGTTTGACCCAAAACACCCCAAAAAGCAGGTCACCTTCAACTGCTTCACTTCGACTTCTAGAGATAAGAACGAGGCAATGGGATTCCTCAGCAAATCAGAAGGAACTTTGTTCGAATTCGACAGCATACCAAAGCATGCACTTGGCATCAAAGGCTATTCACAATACCCTGACGAGGAAGAGGTACTTCTTGCACCGTGGACCTGCTTTGATGTGGCTGAAGTGAGGAAGGAGGTTCTTTCACGCTGGTCAAATTGTCACCACACTATGAAGAAGAACACGATGAATTATAAAGCTACTATACTTAGTACATTGAAGGAAAAGATTATTCTCGGATCAAGCTGTCTTCACATCCGCCCAAGGTTTCTGGCTTTTCAATTGAATGCCTTAGAATTCATTGCTAAGATTTGCAAAATTTCATCAGAACACTTTATATTAATTTCGCTACAAAACTCTAAGATATTTAAGCCGTAGTTAGAATTAGATGCATCAACTTAGGATACTTACAGTATAATCTTATTGTCAGAGGGTCATGAGTCGATCTGTCAATGGTTAATAATTAATTTCTGTTTAAACTGTTTGGATAGCAATTTCATGAATTGCATTGTCAAAATGCGACGCTGATAAAAGTTGATAAATGAAATAGCAGATGTTTGCTAGTGGCTTTATGTTCAGAATCTCTTGATCCAATGTTAGTGGATATGCAAGATTACTTAGCTTTCACTGTATCTACATCAATATCTTCAATATGACAAATATGATATTCGATTATATTGTATAGTATACAGTTTTTTATATATATATATATATATATATACCATTTTTGCTTAGCGAAGATATATCTGTTTCTATGTTTCTATAATGATACAAGCAATATCATTATAGAGTCATAGAGACTGATAAAAACGTTGATATGAAGTGTGGTGTCACTGTATATGCCTCAGAAACCTAGACTCTTCAAAAGAAGGACATACAAAAGCTGGAAGCAATCGAAATATGGATATGGAGAAGAATGGAAAACATCAGTGATGGGCAACTAACTAAAACATTAGTTAAACTATAACTAAATTTACACTAGAAATAGGTAGTTAAACTTCTAGTGTCAAGCTAGCTTTCTAAAATAGTTAACTAAACTAAAAATATAGTTAATCTTTTTTGCAACTAATTTTACAACTACTTCCTAGGTATCAGGTATGTGTTCATGAAAACATAGACGATGCTCGCAACATGAACATATCAGTCAATGAACCATTTAAATCATTAATAATAATTATTATTGTCTATTTAATATTTAAGTTTTAGTCTAGACTGCAGGAACACAAGTTTGTCAAGTTTGTTTGGAAAAAATGACCCAGAAAAGAATAGATTGAAGAGGGACTGTTATTAAGAATTCGGGACACCAACTAAAAAGTTTTAGTTAAACTATTTAGTTATTAACTAAAATTTTTCAGTTAAACTAGCATTTTAACTAAACTATTTATATTTAATTAAACTATGGAGATAACTAAAAATTAGTTAAACTTTTAGTTAGCAACTAATTAGTTAACTAGTTGCCCATCACTGGAAAACATCAAATGGACGGATAAGAAAACAAACGATGTATAGTACTACAGATGGTGGACGAACAAAGATCGTTTATCAGCACTATCAGAAAAAGACAGAGGAACTGGATTGGACACGTACTAAGGAGAGAATCATTACTCAGAACAATAGTTGAGAGAAGTATATCAGGAAGAAAGTCGAAAGGAAGGACCAAGGAAGATGCTATTGGACTGGATGATGAAAACAGACGCACAGCGTCACAAGACCTATGCAGAAATTAAAAAAGAAAGGCAAGACGCAGAGAGGAATGGAAACAATGGAGCCCTGAACCTGTCCCAGGACAGTGAAGATGATGATGATGATGGTAGTGTTTCTATCGGCCTAAAGCGCGGCATCTCTTAAAATTGTTCGAGTAATTATGTATGATGTATTAATGCTGCCGCGTGAAGACGATTATTGGTAATCCAGACATAGACATGGGTCCATTTTTTAAAACCCAACCCACCACTATTCAAACCCAACCCAACCTAACCTACAGAAACAGCTGGGCTACTTGACCCAACCCAACCCATACATAAAATTTCTTAAATCCTCCTTTATTTCATAGACCAACGGGAATATATTCCATTTGGCAGATTTCATATTTCTAGATGCCTTTAACTTGTATTATCCGGTTGCTCCTGTGAAAAGGCATCTAAACAGATTAAGGGTAATTAGTAGTAATTTAAAAGATCACTAATAGGTACTCATTTGTACAATATAACACAACAACCTGGCAACCCAATTCAACCCACCATAAAATGAAAATTTCGGACCCAACCCAACCCATGGGTGGACCAACCCATGTCCATGTCTGTGGTAATCTATATTTTTATACAGCTAAATACAAATGTTTGAATAATTTGCATAATTTATCTTTGATTATATTTGTTAATCAAATTAAGTTTACTTTTACAAAAGGAATTTAAACATCTAGCTCTAACCCTCACACCGCTAAGCTTTTTCCGTAACGATTTCTTCTAAGGGGTGGTTACCCCCCTACCCCCGTCTATCTCGGTCCAGCCTCTGCCAAATAAACTGTAGGCCTATAAAGTTGGATTTTGCCTTTGAAAGAGCTAAATAACTGAATTTCATATGGTTGAATTTTCTCACGTTGTACAAGTTAGGCCCCATTAGCAATCAAACATAACCACGCTACTGTGTACAAACATTTAATAATTAATTTTCAGATTTTTCCGTTTTAACTCGATTGAATTCTAATATATGTATACTGTATAGGCTAGTCAAGTTATTTGGCTACAAAAATGAAATGAACTGATATTATACATAGTATGTCTGCTTATTATTGTATTTATACTTTAAGCAATCAATGTCAGCTTAGTATTGTTAAATGGTGTATAATAGGTCTGAATACTGCTCTATCTCATGAAATATACGATTATATCAATTGCATCTGGTTCGACATTGTATGCTGTCCAACGCATTGGTAGATTGGCGCAACGGACCTACTTCTTCTGGTCTATACTTCTTAGTCTATTCTTCCAGCATACAGTTTAATCTACAGTTTCAATATCTACATGTATAGCCGACGTTTAGCATAGTCAGCCGGGCAAGGTCAATTCCAGAGCTCAGTCAGAGATGGAGTGGGGAAGGAGCAAGGCAGACTATGAAAAAGAAACAGAGAGAGAGAGACGTGACTTAATTCTAAATTTGATAGTAGGCATACTAAGAATTTTATTGCTGAACAAAAGTCGTCCTTAAAACTGTCTTAATTTCACAATGTATCCAGTGTACAGCAGACCATTGTATTTGAAAAGATGTAGAGGCCAAAGAAAGTCCAGTTGTACTTCGATTCGTGCAGTAACTCACGAGTTCAGCAGTAGACGAATAGTGCCAGCCGATGTTAACATGGAACAAATTAATTAATCTATAGCAGCGGTTCTCAATCCGTGGTCCGCGGACCAAAAGTGGTAACGAGGAGCTTTTTGTTTTTGGAGGGGAAAATATAAGGATGACAATTTTGCTTGTCAGTGCATTTGAGAAGGTAAAAAATATTAGGAAGGACAGAAGGATGACCTTTTTTACTTGTTTGCTTGTCAAGGTTTTTGGAGACTCAGACCTTTGTCCTCAAGCATTTCAAAATCCCCCCCAATGTCAAGATGGATAGAATAAACACTGTCTTTAGGTACATTACAACTACGATTATGATTATATGCCAGTGTTTTATACAGGCCTGTTAGAAAGTTAGATCCCCAAAAAAAAAAACCTCAAAATTCCCCCTAAAATCCCAGCACTTTGCAAATTTGCATGGAACTGTGTCTTTTCCCCTCCAACCAAGTCGATTTCCCAAACCCAAAGGCCTCAATTCCCCACCCCAAAGGCCTGGAGTCTGGATAAAACACTGTTATATGCTAAAGTAGGCCTATACTTTTAGATTAGGCCTAATCGTATCATCTTAAGAGACTAAAGCCGAAAAAATTGGTAGCAAGCTCTGCGCAGTGCAGAAGCTACAACCGAACAAAGCTTAGTGCATGCATGGACCACAGTTTTCCAAATTCCGGGGCTCTCCGATACGTCTCTTATTAAATAATTTGAAAACATTTTGGATTATTTGTTTATTTACGAAAGACCGAACAAGATTAACAACCAAGTGCTCTTTTTGCAGCTGATGTCAATTTCTGACGCAAGCTTACAAGTTCAGACATTTGTCAATTCAATGTATATAAGAACTTATATAGAAATGACGACCTAGAATTGAATCCATTGAACACAAATCACCGCTTTCTAAACTTACCGGGTAAGTGCTTGCAACTGTCTTCATCATATTTGATTTTGTCATTATTTCTAATCCACCTACAGTGTAGAACCAAGATCGATGCTAATGGCGTTCCAGCGTTCAATTCCTGTAGGTCTAATTCTCCAGATAGGATAAATCTTATTATCTAATAAATACATTCAGCCTATAGAAAGAGCGTTAATTGCAAAACAAGCCATCATTTGTGATGTTTAAGAACGCTCAAATTCTAACTGAATTCATTTTACTCTCTTCAGTCTTCACTATGACAATGGTGATGTCTGTGCTATCAAGCGTCTCGTTCACTCTGAAAGACACTGATGTAGGCCTACTTACTTACTTAGCATTGCAGTATTCTGGTATACAATCGCTTAGAATCCTAGATTACTGGATCTCTCTCTCTCTCTCTCTCTCTCTCTCTCTCTCTCTCTCTCTCTCTGGGGCTGTCCATTAATTATGTCAACAATTTTTGGCCAATTTTTTACCCCCCCCCTTGTCAATAACTGTAACTTTCAGTTACCCCTCTATAATTACGTCAAAAACTTTTGACCGCCCCCCCCAAGATCAATGACAGGTCCCAATAACAAGGTTATTATTTTGTGCGGTGATGACCATTTCCTCTGTTTTGCTCATCGAGTGTCAAAATGTGGTGGTGATGACCTTTTTTGCCATGCTTTTTTCCATTATAGTAAGTAGTACTCCATGAAATTTCCTATTTTTGATTATTTGTAAAAAGTGAAATTGTTGACGTCAACTTCTCTTGACCCCTCCCCTGTCAACAACTATCAAACTTTTTCAAACCCCCCTAAATTGTTGACGTAATTAATGGACAGCCCCCCTCTCTCTAGACTAGTTCGTCTGATAGGGCCTGAACTTTAACTGAAATTAAAATGCTGCAAATGCATCGGAAAACGATTTCATTTGGTTAAGAAGCTCTTCTGTGTATCGGGGTTTAATAAAACAAGAAAATAGTTAACAGCCATGAACTAAAGTCTGAGTCAAATGTTCCAGCGGACTTCAATTCCATGATCTCAGGAAGTTCCCAGAAACCATAGACCAACATTCATCTATATCGACTAAGAGTACTCTTTCGACTTCCATTCACTGTCTCTCATCGATCGCGGTATTTCATGCAGCGTATCACAGACATGAACATGGGTTGGGGCCACCCATGGGTTGGTTAGGTCAGAAATGTCCATGTTTACGGTGGGTTGAGTTGGGTTGGCTAAGAAACTAAGTCATGGTTTAAGAAATAATTATTTAATGTATTACGGTGGGTTGGGTCGGGTCACCGGTCAAGTAACCCTTTGCTTTCGTGGGTTGGGTCTGAATCATGATCGGTCGGGTTGGGTTGTAAAAAGTGGGCCCATGTTCATGTCTGGCCTATCATCAAAGACTATTCATCAAAGACTATTAAGAAGAAAAGAAGAAGAAGAAGACTGTTGCCACTGAAGAAGAAGAAGAAGAAGACGGTTCCAGTTACGAAGAAAAAAGCCTGCAACAGGCTTAAAGGATATTTCGGAGACTCAAGGCCTATATATGTACAGTGGAATCTTGACTCTATATATCGCTCTCCTTTCCCACTGTTATTCTCTCTCTCTCTCTCTCTCTCTCTCTCTCTCTCTCTCTCTCTCTCTCTCTCTCTTCCCTCTCTGGTTTCCCTATTTAGAACGCTGCAACCGATAGGATTCCGCGGATTGTCACGTGACTTGTGCGCATTTTTCGTAAACTTTCGTAGTAGACTTCACCGATTGCGGGCGCCTCGCCGAAGTGCGTCGTGCTTCGGTCGCTCAATTGCGCACTTCAATCGCACCAGACGACCATTTAATCACTTCACTTATTCGTCGACTGTGAAAAAACAACAGTAGACGACCTACGCTGTGGCCACAACAGTCGCTGTAAAAGCTCTAAATGCAAAACATGCAACAGATAACGTTGCTGCTGCTGCTGCTGCTGCTGCTGCTGCTGTTTCGAAAGGCCCTTCAACGCTTCGCGCCTAAAAGAACTCTTTAGAAAACGCTTTCCAAGTGTTGTACGACTCCCAAGCGACATCAAAGACGCTAATGGAAGCGTTTCGATCCTTCGACCTTCAATGAACGCTGAATGGAGATTCTGGAAGATAAACCTACTGAGGAGGAGGAGGAGGAGGAGGAGGAGGAGGAGGAGGAGGAGGAGGCGGAGACAACCGGGGAGGAAGAGGAAATGGAGCAAAAGAGGCGACGGGGGAAAAGGATCGGAGGATGAGATAAAGACAGGCTGTTGCGTGTTCAGCCGATGACCGACGTCCTTTAGGCCTATACTCTAACAACCAGGAGCTCTTATAGTTGCTTCCGTACGCACTTTCATTGATGAGAAGAAGGACACGGCGGACAGAAGACAAACGAAGGTGTGGAGCGCCCTTGTGTTCAAAGACAAATGCATTTCGGATAATTAGCTTTTCCGTTGAAAGACGTTTCCTGGTCGTTTGTCCTCTGAACGAAGAACGTTTTCGAGGCCAAGATTCTTCTTCCTCTTCTTCTCTTTCGCAGAGACAGACCAGAGTTAGGACCCGCGAATGCGCATCTCGCAAAAACCTCAGTTCTACCAAAAATTCTTATCCATAGGAAACTGGTCTTAAGATACGACGACTACGGCTCGATTTATACAAGTAGCAGATTTGCACGAAGGGATTTCTCTACTGAGTTTGGTCCTCACTCGATAGGGGCCACCTTAATCATCATCATCATCGTCGTCATCATCATCATCATCATCATCATCATCATCATCATCATCATCGATCATCATCAAGATCATCAGGTCAACGATTGAAGAATGATGAATCGAGCATTAGGGGGGGCTACTTTATGCAAAGGTAAATTACTTTAAAATAAACGAGTTCTGTTGTAAATGCAGAAGAAAGGGCATTACAAGATGACCAATAGGGGTGGTTTTAATAGGTTGACAGATGGATGGATAGATCATAGATATAGAATGGAGAAAACATTGCCAACAAACATATAATCTGCACTTTAAAACAGCAAGCACAAATTAAGAAAATCTGTTCGCATGCAACGGAGTGCTAGAAAAGGCCGCAAAAGTTACGGATTTCCAAGACTGGTCAATTAGCTAAAAGTTCCGCTCTTCTTTGATCTTCTTCTTTACGGTCGGATAAAAATTTGTTCCAATAATTAAATTAAGCGTAAAATATTTTCCCCGTTATTTTTGACCGACCCAGCAAAGGAAAAGGTCATCGCTGACGAGGTTTCGTAATTAAGTTCTCCTCCGTTTAACTTTAAAATTTCACCCTTTTCGCCGCAAAATTATTTAGCAGAAAGGAAAAGGTTTTCTTGGCTGAGCAACTCAGAGCTGCTCTTTGTGCTTAGACGCAGATGTCAGTGTTAGTCTGATAAACAGAGTGCTACACTGGCTCCCCCACGGCCCCCCACCCCCAACCCCACCCAAATGACAGACATTGGAATCCGGAATCTTAGTTCAGCGGTAATTTACTAACTATGTTAATTCTGTCATCATGCGGAGAAGAAAGATAGAACGCTAATAAGAATATTAAATAGTTACTGTATGATAATTAATTAGACTAATTAATAAGTTCAGAACCATTAGAGATTTTACATTAATTAAAATATCGATTTGCTAACAAAGTGGAGGTACAGTAGAGCTCTCAATCAATCCATCGGTTTAACCCCTACTCCCCAAGGGGCTAGAAATTTTAGGGGTTTGTATGCCCCATCCTCACTGAGGGTCGAAAATTTCTAAGTGGGGGGAATAGTGTCCCACCCTCATCATAGTTCTGACTCTCCAATCTTGAACTCCTTCCGCCAGTTGCTGATTCGAATTGAACAAATACAAACCTCGAAAAGAGCGAACATTCAGCAAAACTTTACACGATAAATACCAAAAAAATGACAAAGAATACAGATTCTGTAGAAATGCTGCTTACGTCGTCTGCTGCTGACAAGGCTAAGAAGGCTAAGAAGGCTAAGAAGGATTACAGTGTGGACAACAGAAGACAGAAGACCTACAGACGACGTACAACAATAGTAGTAACAATAATAGTAAATAGTAGTAACAATAATAGTAATATCCTATGATATCATCTATTAGATTAGAAGCTATCTTAATAAGCGTATATGGCGCATCGTTACAATACTTAAGGCTGTTCGTTATTCGTGTTGCTGTCCTCCGAGTGAAGAAGAAGAAACGCAGATTGAGCATTGAACAGGGTCGATCTAAGAGGTCCTGATGATGGTGGCCAAATCATGTGCAATGGGCGGGGAAGGGAGAGGGGGAGGGGAGGCTGGACGGAAGCGTTTTTAATACGTATAGAGTGCTAGAGACGGGATCCAAGGACAATTGGAAATCATTAAGCGGCGCTCTATTCTGAAGGCTTACAAGGCATTTTTAAAAATCGCCGTCATTTTCATTTGCATTGTGCAATCGTCTAAACGCAGTTGAGTATAAGTAAGTAAGTAAGAAGGATCCGTCGAAGAAACTGAATTCAATGCGAGCATCTTCGTTGCCAATGGTTTCCGTAGCCGAGGGAAATTACGTCATCACTCGAGTTGCTGCGTTGTCATTATCATCGTTATCGTTATCATCATCATCGTTATCATCATCGTTATCATCATCGCTATCATCATCATCATCATCATCATCATCATCATCCTAGCGTCGTTGCCAAGTCTACTGTAGCTTGGCATGGATTTGTTGCTGTTGTTGTTGGTGGTGGTGGTGGGGGTAGGGGTGGGTGGTCAGTTGTCCTAGTATCGTCTGGTGGGGGAAGGGTCCTGCCGTCGTCGAGTACGACAGCGCGGCGTAGGCGGCCGCCGGGCCAGACACGCCGGCGGCGGAGTTGACGAAGCCCCCTCCTGCGGCGGCAGGGACGGCGAATGGAAAGGCGGCGAGGGTCTGAAGGGGGTCCCCGGCCATCGGAATACAGGCGCCCGTCCCCGGGTGCGCCCCGGAGGCGGCGTAGGAGGAGGAGGAGGCGGCGGCGGCTGCGACGGCGGCCAGGGTGGCGTAGTCGATGAACTGCGTCGGCGGTCCCCCGGCGGCCGGAAGAACGAGATGATGGGGAGGCTGCTGCTGCTGCTGCTGCTGGACAGCTGCGGTCGTCGCTGCTGCTGCTGCTGCTGCTAGGCTGAAGCTCGTTGCTGTCGGGGTGGCTGCTGGTGGTAAGTGGTAGGCAGTGGGATAGACGATCTGAGGAATTCTGGAAAAAAGAGAAAGACGCAGAACAAGTAAGAGCAACGCTTTATATCACTGTCACGAGATCTTAAGCTATTCTGACGAAAATACAATCAAATGAAAATATCGTGTCAGATGCAAAAAAAATCCAAAAATATCACGATTTTGTTAAATCTCCATTCAGCGATGATAAGAATTCTATCATAATGCGGAGAAATAGGGTGCAAAGGGTTAATAACAGTACGAAATAATAACGATAATGCAACAATAGTAACTATAGCTGAACAGCAGAACTCGAGGTCGACAACTCAGACAGGGAAGAGTCGGGGGATTCGGTTGGGGATGGGGTGGGGGTGGGGTGGCACTGCGTGTTTCATTCCCTATTCTGCCGTTCTTCGACCCTGCATCTTGTTAAAAGATAATCACTGAAAGAGATAATAAAAGGCTTAGGCATATTTGCTCGCGTCTAATTATAACTCTTCGACTGAAAACTGCGGCTGTTATCCGGAACAGTGATCGCCGCGACAGATTTACCGTATTTTCAATTGTTATGTATCCTATCAGTATCTGTACGATAAGCCACTCTATCAGCTCATTATTATTATTATTATTATTATTATTATTATTATTATTATTATTATTATTATTCCACTAAGATGAGAAATTAGAAATTAGCAGACAAATTTTGGTTTGGTTTGGGGACATGTTGCCTGTGCTTTCCCCCTCCCAGATCCGCCGATGCCCTCGGGATGATATATCTTACCACAAGCAAAACTCACAAAAACTAAAATCCTAGAAGGTCCACTCAGATGCACGGCCGGTGCCCTAGAGTATGCGGGGCCCGATGCAGCGAGCGATAACCCTGCCAGAAGCCAAGACCTCTGAAAGTGATTGTTTGCCAACCCAACATCTTGAGATTAATAAACACACGAAATCGATAAAAGTATTCATTGAGACGCTGTGCTCGAGCACAGAATTGGATCAGCCTAAAAGTTCGGACCTTTTCTCTATTCGAATAGTTACGAATTAAAAGCGAAGTTTATGCGTCTATTTGATTAAGACTCTCGACTCATTCATTGCTTTTATGCTGTGGCGGTTCCAGGATTTCTTGGTGGGGGGAATTAAATGAATTCATAGTTCATAGGAAGTTGGTGGGGGATGAAAAGAGAAGGGAGACAAATCAATAACCTTTGTCGAAGAAGGCTGACAAAAGAAAAATATTTCCCTAATCTTACTACACTTCTACCGAAAAATAGGTTGACAAGCAAAAAAATCTAATCCGCAGTTTTCCCCGTAGTTTTATTAGATTTTTACCCAAAAATAGATTTCACAAGCGAAAAAAGTCCGAAAGTCCGGTGGGGGATGCATCCCCGCTCATCCCCCACGGAAACCGACAATGTGTGTAGGCCTATTTTACACGAAGTAAAGAGTAGGGTAGTAAAACTGTAAAACTGAAGAGTAAAATTCGAAGATGATTTCGGTGTTATAAACTCTTTTACTATTTGTCGTTAGCCTCCAAGAATTGGCAAAAAATAATTTGAAATCCCCGAAAATAGACCTTATTTTATTTGTCTAAAATGTCAGAATCTACCAATGACGTCATATGGAAATCGAAGCCTCTCCCTCCGCCCCTCCGCCCCGACCGAGAGCGCCTCTCCTGTTCTTGTATCTGACGCTGTAACTATAGATAGTCGGCTGTTTTCGATTAAGTTCAATAACGTCTTCTATATTAGAAAGCAAACTGCGTGAAATCGTTTCATATCATCTCTCTCTCTCTCTCTCTCTCTCCCTAGCTGTCTCTGTTTCTCCCTCTCTCTATATATCTGTCTCAGTGTATGTGTGTGTGTCTCTCTCGTTCTCCTTAGAAAAATTCTTCTGCCGACATTGAATAGCGAATGAGGAGGAGGAGTTGAAGGAGGAGGAGGAGTTGAGGAGGAGGAGGAGTTGGAGGAGGAGTTGGATGAGGAGGAGGAGTTGGAGGAGGAGTTGGAGGAGGAGGAGGAGTTGGAGGAGGAGTTGGAGGAGGAGGAGGAGAAATGGCATCGAGCGCATCTTATTACGTCAAAGGCGTGAAATCAAAAGACGCAACGAAGACTTCTCCATCTTCGCCTTCTCTTCCTCCTCCTCTTCTCCTCCTCCTCCTCCTCCTCCTCCTCCTCCTCCTCCTTCTTCTTCTTCTTCGCCAATTATCTCCTGTGTATATACACTTACGCGATCGCACTTAACCACACGCCATGTCCTGTAGTAGAGCACATGTGTTGGTCTTTGAATGCGAATGCACATCAAGTGCTCGATTCGGAAAAAATTCAGACACGGAACAATTCCAATCTAAGTGGGGGGAGGGGGAGGCCAATCAGGATTCGATTTGTCGGAGTTACAGGCAGGGGCGTAGCCAGGAATCTTATTTGGTGGTATAAGGTGATTGAGGGGCGGGGGGTTGTGGTAAAAATCTTTGAAAATCTTAAAAGACACATTAAAATTTGTAAGGTAGCCTGATTTTGGGGGGTATATATACCGACGTCGCTACGCCCCTGTAACGTTACAGGGGTCCTCCGCCACTTTCTCAGTCAAACGTCCGGTGGGGTAAAAGATGTTGGTTCTTGTAGGTTTGACCCCCGCTCCACGTCAATCATCTTGGACAGAAAGCGATCCGATAACCAAATACATTTCGATATACAGTATCCAACGACGACGACGAGTTTTATCTGGTGTTTAGAACTTCGGCAAAAATAACTTTGCTTTAATTTCAAAACTTCAAAGGAGACGAACAACTGGAAATTATCGAAGGTATTGTCGAGCTGACCATCGGACGCTCTTGCCCTCAAACTATCGAGATTTCCGTTCATTTTATTATCGGAGAAACCCGTTTCATCTAGAGTATATTTTATACAGCCATCAGGGGCGTAGCCAGAAATTTTATTTGGGGAATAATGGTGATGGTCGTGGTAAAATTTTTTAAAACCTTGAAAATCTTAAAAACACATTAAAAATTTTAAGGTAGTCTGATTTTGGGGGTATAATACCGATGTACCCCCGTCGCTACGCCCCTGACAGCCAGATACTCTAGTTTCGATTAAACCTATTAGTAGTTTTGCCACCAAATGTAGGAGAGTTTTAGACTATAATATTAGCTCTCTAACTACTGACCAATAATACAATCATCCCAGTGGCGTAGCTAGGATTTTTAGGCCCCTAATGCAAAAATTATTAATGGGGCCCTTCAGCTTAAAAAATCACAACATGACGAACAGTGCACTAAGGCCTAAAAAATTTTAACACTTAATAATAACGCATCGTCTGTCACCGGATTCCGGAAACTGAAAACTGTAAAACGGCTTTGTTTTTGTAGCGCTGTCATATTTAATACCTACCAAATTTATCTGATTAAGACTGATTTTTAATGTGTTTTTAATTATTTACTTTTGTTATTATTTACTTTCTTTTTTACATTGGTGGTCAAAAAGGGCCCCAGTTCTTCTGGGCCCTAATGCCTTGCTTATTCTTGCTATATGGTAGCTACGCCTCTGAATCATCCTCTATTGCGTTTATAGGGTCTGTCTCTCTGAAACTTCAAAATACTCCAAAATTTGTCACCAAATTTTGTGAGAGTCTAAAACGATAAAATGAACTCACTTCTCACATTAACTTTCAATACCAGAAACTGACCTCTTGTCGTTAATGAAAACGAGGCCCATCAAATCAGCAGAGAATGAAAACGAGGCCCATCAAATCAGCAGCGGACATGTTTAATCAAGCAGGCGGACAATTGAATGGATGGGTGGAATAAGGAGTTAAATGCAGTTACCACCTTAATGGTGAGGTTGTCAATTGAAGGGCCCAGAGGAATAAGGAAGTAAATCCAGTTACCCCCTTAGTGGTGAAAATATCAGCTGAAGGGTCCGGTTACCGGTAAATAAGGAAGTAAATGCAGTTACCCCTCTTATTGTTATTGATACTCAAACCATTGGGGGGTCGGATACGGTTACTTCCTTATTCTACCCATCCGTTCAATTTTGAAAGTAGCAACATTTTTGGACTAATTTCTTATATACACCTAGCATAGATCCTGTTAATACATCAAAACTCAAATTATATTCGGTAAAAAGCCAAAAGCCATCAAGGTTTCCAATCGGGTCTAGTGCTGGTCGACGTTTAGTCCAGAATAAACACGAAGCCTCTTAGACCTTGAAATCAGAACATCTGGAAACTAAACGACGGTCACCCTGACTCACCCATGCATGGCCCTAATACAATTCAGCGAAATGGGGTGAATTGGGGGGCTGCATTAGGGTGGACAGGACGGTGAAACTGCATTTAAGATGCATAAGATTCTAAATGCATTCGATAATGAGTGTAACTCGTCAAGGTAAGTAGTCACATACAGTAGGCGCCGTTCTTTAAACGCATTCAGCTTAGGTCTTGTACAATATTCGTTGTGTAAATAGGCCCATGTCTACATTCGAAGGTACAACATCCAGGAATCATCAGAAGCGCTCCACATCTTAAACTGATCGCTGGCTTTTAGAGAAATCACACAAAAATAAACGGTGACCTTGTCGATGACCTTGACAACACAGAGGTCATTGCGTTCGTCTGGTTGTATTTTTCTAAAGCGCCTCCTCATCAACTGCTTCGCTCTTCCTCGCCGCTGCGTTTTCTGCACTAATTTTACCGGGAGAAGATCAGCAGACGTTATCGAGATCTGTGTGTGTGTGCTGCGTCTAAGACCAGACCAGACCAGAGCTAGGGACGACCTGAGTCTATGTACGCGCGTCAATCCAATTCACGCGAAAACAATGATCCGGCGCTAGCACCCCCCCCCTCAGTCTGCTCTCTCTCTCTCTCTCTCTCTCTCTCTCTCTCTCTCTCTCTCTCTCCATCCGCACCACATCTCGCACAGACTTAGAATTCGATAAGAGGAGAACTAGTCCTACTAAAATTGGGCAGCGCTGGGCCGAGAGGCCTTACGAACTACAGATGCGATCGATGGTCTCAAAGCCAAGACGAAAAACCCGGTCTCTCTCCTCCTCTGTAACCAGTCGCTCTTAGTCTGCGATGAGCTTCTACTTCTGCTTTTAAAATGACCACATATCGTTGATCAAGTAGGCCTTCACGAAATAGGTCTACACATATTACATTACGTTACATTATTAAATTACACTGTACCAGCGTGTAGCGAGATTATCAGAACAACTAAGTTATTGCCAACGGATAAAGAATCGCCATTTAATTCTGAAATTGTAAAACAGTTTGAAGTAAGACGTTTTACGGGGGCGATTAAGTGTCAAAGGCCAATCGAGGCGAACTTACCCTAAAATCTCTGCGCTACCAAAATACGAAGGAAGACCAGTCTTTAGACCGTATGGAAAAGCAGCTGAAAAAAGAAAAACAAACGACGTCCAGTAGCTATAACGCACAAGTGCCCTGTGCGCGATACGTTAAGAAATAGCCTGAAAAAAAAGCTATGCAACTGATTGGCGCTTGTCCTTCAAAGTCATCGATAATTAATTATAGGCGCAAAGGTGAAGAGAAAATGCAGTTCTTTTGATCGAATTCCAAGTCATGCCGTTGGAGTTTTGCAATGACTCTTCAGTCTTCAAACCTGCAAAATTTTTGCCTTTAGATTTTTACGAATTAATTATGAACGATCAAATTGGAATCACGAACGGTTCATGACAAGAACGCGGGAGCGGACATGTTTAATCAAGCAGGCGGACAATTTTGAAAGCAGCAACATTTTGGACTAATTTCTTATATACACCTACACGTAGCATAGATCCTGTTAATCCTGGGAGCGTGAACACTTTCGCGAACGGGGCGTGAGAGGGCGGATGTACACGGTGAACCCGCAAACTAACCCAGATTGCTCGAATTGCGCTAGATAAACTCTGAAATCGACGATTCGAGTGCATTTTATTTCCACAGACACGGTCTCTTCAGCCGTGGTTGGTTTTCCAATCAGTGAGTCATCACAGAAACAGACGCCGTTCACCGAAGACAACTGCGCTCATTAACCCCTTAACTGGGGATCCCGGATATATCCGTCCATTTTACATTGAGTTACAATTAAATACACAGTTAAAGGGTTAAACGGAAAAAACTGGCGCTCGATTCTAATGCAGGCACACGACAGCTGGCCAGAATAATAATAATAATAATAATAATAATAATAATAATAATAATAATAATAATAATAATAATAATAATAATAATAATAATAATAATCGGCACCGTTAATTGGACTAATTAGACATACTGACGAAGAGCCTTAACAGTACATGGGATAGGAAAAGAACCGTTGTGTGTGTGTGTGTGTGTGTGTGTGTGTGTGTGTGTGTGTGTGTGTGTGTGTGTGGAAGGGGAAGGCGTAGATCTACCTGGGTCCCGGTTCCTACCTATGAGTTCTCCCACCGGGATCCTCGGTTTGGCTCCCAGGTAGGCCAGGTTGACGTTTGCCTTCCGTCCGTCTATGATGGGATTGGGGTCTTTGCAGGCTCTCTCGGCCGCTGCCCTATCGCCCATCGTCACCTGAAATAAGAAACACAACACAAACAGTCAGTCATCAGTGGCCACGATTAGCCTAAACAACGGCGGCGTCTATTCTCTTCCTACGAACAATATAACTAAATTAGCAAAACCAGACAATAGAATATTTCCAATGATCACAGTTGACCAACTTATGTACCTATAGAAGGACAAAGAGGAAGAAGACGCAGAAGAGAGAGAGAAAGAAAGAGGTGAAAGTAAGTAAGTAAGTAAAATCTCGTTAATTTCCATAGCACTTTCAAAAACAGCACCGAAGTAGCTCCTTATTCCTAGGTGCTTAATCTCAGAATGAAATAGCCATAGTCAAAGGTGGGAAGGTCATTCATGCAGGGTCATTTCATCCAAAAACCAGGACCAGTGGTTGGGACGTTAGAGCGATGGAGGAAATGATTTTTTGAAGAGAAATGATTTAAGTTTAGAAAGAAAAACTTGAGATGTTGTAAGAATGGAAGGAAATTGTGACTCAGAATTTGTTATTTGACCATGGTGTAGACAGCGGAGGGATGCTGGAGTTGAGTTCCAAAGTTCTGGTACAGCATTTGAAAAAGCACGATTAGAAATTTTGAGAGATGATTGATTCAAGGGACGAAGGAGAGTGACATGAGAGGAAGATCGAGTAGATCGAGGATGCTGTGGGATTATCAGATTTCTTAGGTAGACTGGTTTTGATGTTTGAAGTGAGTTATAGGTCATCGAAATTATTTTATATTTAATGCGTTCTGCTATTTTCAGTCAGTGCAGAGATTTGAGTAATGGTGTAGGGCTGTAGGCTAATATGGCAGAATTTAGGTATATTAGAAAGAAAACAGACAGTCGTGTATTAGGGGATCAGTGCTAGCGAGTGACGCATTTTAGAAGGCTAAGACTGATTTCCGAATGAAGCCGGAAAATCCAGAATGGAGAGAGAGAGACAGAGAGACAGAGAGAAAGACAGAGAGAGATAGAGAGAGAGACACACAGAGAGACAGACAGAGAGAGAGACAGAGAGAGGGGGATTTATCTCAAGCGTCTTGGTCGATAACAAAGACTCAGTGAATCAACGACGCAGTCATTCTGCAAAAGGCCTTTACATGCCTATTCTATATGAGAGCTGATAAGCAGAAACAGAGAAACGACTTCAAGGTCACGCACACACACACACACACACACACAACACACAAACCAGCACAGACTGATCCACAGAGACAGTGGAAATAAAGATGGATGGATGGATTATCAGACAGAGCCGATGTGTGGTGGATGGCTGGAAAGGTCTTTCTTCTAATTCATTTTCCGGTTTCCATTTCACCTGAACACAGCATCAGAGGCTCTTGATGCATGAAATCAAAGTTTAAAAATAGACGAAAAACGGTTACATAGTTTCTGCTAGAGTGTCTGCTGGAATTCACTCAAAACAACCCGGTTGTAGGAAATTGGAAAAGTATGACTGACACTGTGATTGGAAAGGCGATTCTGCTGGGAGAAATGGAAGGGTCTGCAAGAAGAGGAAGACAACGATTGACAGATGGATGAGTGGAATAATTATGAAGTGAAACGCACGAATATGAAGGATTTAAATGAAATGGTGAAGAACAGAGAATACTGGATAAGCATATCCATGGAATCGAAGGCCGACCTGATGGAACAACGACGACGACGATGATGATGATTATAGATAGGCGAATAGTCATGAATAGTCATGCAGCCGTTGACATTGCATTATGGATGCCTAATTGCTAAAGACCCATATTGGTCTAATGGGTCGAATGTTCAATGAGTGATTATGAGTGACCTATTGCCATCTCTCATCATCATCATCATCATCATCATGTTCCATCAAGTGGGTGTGTGTTGACGGTGGACAGGCCGTGGACAGGTCCCAGGCGGTTCTGCCCCTGGGCGTCCATTCGACTCACAGGGATCAACCGAGGGCAGTCTGGAGCTGATTCGGTCGATGGATATTACGAGGAAATCCTAGGAATCTGGTAACTGACGCACCTGACGCAGCACTTGGAGGAAAGAGAGGCAAACATCAATTAAGACCGCCCCATCCCCCCATCGACCCCATACATGACGTCTATATGTTGTATAGATGATTCAAGGCTTATGATTTGCGGCTTCTGTGTTACTTTTAAACCATTCTAATCTTTCGGAAGATAGAACTGGAAACTGAAGTACAGTCGAATCCCTTTAACGCGCACTTCGTGGCCCGACGGAACCTGTTGAGTGTCGGTTGGTCGGTCGGCCCAATGGCCCGTGCTAACCGAAGGCTTAGTGTCATTCGAGAAGGACGTGCTAACGGGGTTCCACTGTATCGTCAGATGTCCAGATGTAGTCTCGACGGTCGAGCAAAGAGCTAAGGAAGGAGGCGCCATTCGATCGATAGAGGGGGACAGACTGTCGCTGGAATCAAGCATCGTCTGTCTAGACGGAGGATATCGACCGCCGCCGCCGCCGCAGCAGCAGCAGCAGCAGCAGACAGTCAAAAGGACTCTCGCATCCAAGACGCGCAGACATCACAGGGACTCTCTCTTTCGAGCGTCGAAGGTGAATTCTGGCGCTCGGCACTTTTATCTCGCTGCATGTGGTCTAAATGGCGAAAAACATTCGCCAAATACTTCGGCGAGAGATCGGCTCATCACCAGGAGTCTCTAATTTGTGCTCTGACAGCAGAATCAGGAGAACGGAGAAAAGCAGCGATTCACATAATATTAGACGCTCTTCAAACACACAGACCGCCTATAGTCTCATTTGAATCCACTACAGTGTTGCCGCTACGGATTGGCTCATTGCGCTTCATTCAGGAATCTCACAGATTTGTCAGTCAATTAATCACCCACTAAGTGTCGAGAACTAACCTATAATATCTAAAGGTTAACAGAAGCTAGTAGTCTGCGATCAGTCCGACCCCAATGGTGAACGCTAAAGTCAGTGTAAGGGAAAGAGACTGACAGCCACAACCTCATTCAGCCGATGCCGTGAAAAATGAAGGCGCCTGAGCTGACGTAGAGATCGCATCTCGGCTTCTTACCGTAATACTTCATCTTGACGCTCACAGTACGAAGACTGCGCTTCCATTTATCAAGGGTATATGCTGCAAATTCTCGAACGAATACAGACTTTGTTGGAATCTTATTTCACGAATGACTTTGTTTTATAAATGGCGTGTTAAGACGCGTAGAGAGCAAAAACGAGGAACACTGAGGGCTGCGGGAGGGGCGGGGGCGGGGCGCCTTCCCTGCGGCGCAGCAGAAGACCACAGCTGCACCCTCGCCTTTTCTCTGCCAGACAAAGTGTCTCATAACTTAACATCTTTCGGCGCATAACATGTGTGCGTTGTTATCGCCGTTCTTTCCTTCTTCTTCTTCTTTTCTTTTTTCTTCTTCTTCTTCTTCTTCTTCTTCTTCTCCTTCGTCTCCTTCTTCTCCTCTGACGTTTTTCGACGCTTTCTGGGAATCGACTGCTTCTGCTTCCAAATGCTTCAACGCAGAGACGAGATTTTACGAAGAAAACTCGACGCTAACATAGTATGCGATGCCTCCCTCCTAGCACCTCTCTCTCTCTCTCTCTCTCTCTCCAATCCTTCGTTTTTTCCTCTGCTCCAGTTGACGCACCTGATCGGACAGAAAGCAGACCTTCTTCACTTGTGTTTATCAACTCGCGTCGATCTCGGATCCATATTCTTTTGTAATCGAGTTCCGTCCATTGAGCTCCGTTCTTCCGCCGTTTCCATCGCTCTTTACGCTTCTCACGGCGATCATCAACAACCGCCCCCTCCCCTCGCTCCCCCCAATTCACTTCCAGATGGCGCCGCTGCGAAGGATGCACCAAACGACCCCATCGCAGTTTGACTCTTTTCTCGTTTCCGCTTCTTACACTTCCTCTCAACAGCAACAAATACATTTATAAATATATATCACGTGATATAATAATATGCATCACGTGATATGCATCACGTGATGGTGGACTCTAGTTCAGGACGCTTTGGGGCTTTTGCAAAGCCCTCATTTAAAAGAAACAAAAACTATATAAAAGAAACAATGATTAATCAAAGTCGATTATAACTGGCTGGCTGTTAATTTTTCGCCAGAAATGTGCGCACCATAATAGTTGCGGTTGCTCTATACAGTTATCTTCGCCTGCATATCGAGAATGGCGCTGCTCTGCTCTGCAGATAAAGGTCACAATAGCGACAATGCTGGTTGTGGAAATACCAATGGCGCTCTGGTCTTGGCACATACAGGCGCCGCATATTAGGCGAATATACATGCAGAGCCCCATTCGACTGAAAACAAAGCAACGGAAACGAATAAACTAGAAGAGAAGACGAAGAAGAGAAGAGAGAGAAGAGAAGAGAAGAGAAGAGAAGGGAAGAGAAGAGAAGAGAAGAGAAGAGAAGAGAAGAGAAGAGAAGAGAAGAGAAGAGAAGAGAAGAGAAGAGAAGAAGGACTAGAGAGGAGAAAGAGAAAGCTAAAGATGGAGAAGAAAAAGAAGAAGAAGAAGAAGAAGAAGAAGAAGAAGAAGAAGAAGAAGAAGAAGAAGAAGAAGAAGAAGAAGAAGAGAGGCGATAAACAACTGATACAAAGAGAAGAAGCCAAATGAAAACAAACAAAAAACAGAAAAACAAAGAAGCAAAATGCTGACATCGCCGAAAAACCCCGAAGCAGAGGCGTCAAATTTTCTCCAGAACAGTCGTCATTTACGTCGTTCATCGGAGTCTCTCTACTCTGGATAAAATATACAGTCTCTTCTAAATAATCAAGTTCTGCATGACGTAAGTCCATCACTCTACTCGATAAACAAATGGAACCACGTCCAAAATAAAGATCGCACTGAGAGTGAGGAGCGAGAAATATAACAGGATAGATAGATAGATAGATAGATAGATAGATAGATAGATAGATAGATAGATAGATAGATAGATAGATAGATAGAGAGAGAGAGAGTACAATGCGGTCAGATGGGCTCCATGAAACCAAATGTTGTGTTCTTAACAGACATCTAAAAGGCATCTAGTACGTTAGCACAATGGACGTCTAAGAATTACGAAATAATTGAAATCTAAGTATATAAATATAAAATATATATATATATAATACGTGGATTTGTGCATTGAAGAAACACATGAAGATGTTGAAAACTTGAAAAGCTAGACGCCAATTGTTGAAAATCCAGTTGGTCTTTAGTGGCTACATTGCCACTATCTGTCACACAGAGGCTTATATTATATGTATATATTGAGTGCATTACTATTTAATGCGTATATATGCGATTTCGCCTACATATGCGGACAGCGCACTGAATCCTTCATGAACTGCTGGTCTGGTCTGTGGATGACGTATCTACCTTAGACCCACTGAAGACCAAAAGACATTTAGACGACCATTACACTGGTAAACACAATTTTTGTCACAGAATCGCTCTGGTCTGTTCCATATGTAGTTTTTTCACGTAGTTTCAAATATGTAATAATTTTTCCATCAAATGGAGATATCGTCTATTAAAGAATATACCTTACTGTGAAAAAGCCAATGCAATTTTATTTCAGTAAACCGAGGTAGTATACAAAAAATTTCATCATAACCAATTATAATATATTATTGTATGTTGTCAGCCACAGCATAAATGTTAGTCATGTTGTTATAATATATCCAGGCCCTTTGTTCTATTTGTCTGGCTGATAGAAAACGACAGGTCATGATTGTGTGTTCTATTCTGATGAGCAAGTGTGACTTGTATTATATTGCTTGAAATAAGCCCCATCTGGCATGAGCTTGCCTAAATCTATTTAATATAGAGCACTTAGTTAATATAATAAGGTTATTTGTTCTTTGTAGTCATTTTGAAATGCCTAGAAAGTGTACTAATCATCCGGATTCCTTTTGCTACATTTGCAAGTGATGTTACTTTTAAGAAGCAAAGAAGGCGTTTTACTCCGCTTGTTAAGACATGTTATAAGCGGTACTTTGGATGTGAAATTGGCGATTAGGACAAAACAGGGCCTCTCATTTCAGCTGTATAACCTGTGTCAGACTCTAACAGGTTGGGTCAAGGGTGTTAGACACATGAAGTTTGCTGTTCCAATGATCTAAAAGGGAACCAAGAGATCACTTGACATACTGTTACTTTTGCCTTACAAACATTGCAGGCATTACTTCCAAATCACAACAAACTGTCAATTACACAAATTTACCATCTGCCATGAGGCAGAAAAAAAAAATATGAGGCAAAAAACATTCATAATCCACTTGTATATATCTACCTCCTCTCCATATAAAGTTGGGTCTATGAAGAACTTTGTAAAAGCCATGAATAGAAGTGGACTAGGATTTGCATATCTTAGAAATACATTTCCACAAATAAGTGAGGTGAAAATCAAAGAAGGGATTTTGTAGGGCCTAATATTAGAAAACTGATGAAAGATGAAAACTTTGATGCTCAGTTGAATGACACTAAAAAAGAGCTGCATGGATTTCCTTTAAGATTGTTTGTCGCGACTTCTTGGAAATAACAATCAGCCAACAGCACAAAATTAATGGATACTCTATTGAAATGGGATGTAACATGTCTTAAAAATGCACTTTTTGCATTCACACCTGGATTATTTTTGCAAATCTAGGAGCAGTAAGCGATGAACATGGAGAAAGGTTTCATCAGGACATTTCAGTAATGGAAAATAGGTACCAGGGCAAGTGGAGCTCCATTATGCTAGCAGACTATTGTTGGACTCTAAAAAGGGATGGTACAATATCGTAGAAAATCATATACAACTACCTTTTGGTTACAATATTCATATAACACATATAATGTTATATGAGCAATATAGTAGAAATTTAAACTACGTGTCACTGAAAAATGTTACGTGATGGAGAATTTCTAAGTACATATCTGAATTCCTTGCAAAAAACTGTAATAGAATCAGACTTTTTCATTTCTGTGACAGAAAATTTTTTTTATTTTGTTGACTAGTGTTATTAAACAGCACCAAGGCCGTTGCATACTTTGTCTACCCCCAAGATACAGAGAAATACGAAGAAGCTTTTGAGAGGATCTGATGACATTGAATCAAGACAAGAGAACCGGACGATAACATAATAATAATAAATAATAATAATAATTATGCACTTCTATAGCACCAGTTCTAAAACCCAAGGGTATCAATCGATGGTGCTTCAAAATCCATCCGCAAAAGATCCAGGTCATCCAGAGATCAGTCAGAGGGAGAGAGTAAGACGGACTATGGAGGAAAGGCTATAATTGAAAGAGATGCGTCTTAAGTCTGAATCGGAAGATACTCAATGAATTGGAAGATCTGACAACCGGAGGAAGAGAGTTCCAGATTATAGGCCCAGAAATAGAAAAATCTCTCTTACCAATTTCAGAACAGATCATGAGAATGTCTCTCAAACGCACGCTAAACCTCACAAGAGCCGTTCTGATAGAAGAAGAACAAAAACAAGAACAAGAAGAAGAAGAACACCAACAAAAAGAGAAGGAAAAGAGGAGGAAAAGGCGGGGGGAGTGGATTAATGAGCCCATAAGAAAAGACTACGGCATGCAGCTGTGCATGCGTTGAGTATAGGCCTATAGATGATTGCTCTGGCATTTCGGTCAAAGAACATCGCCAGAGTTTCTCTTCGTATTTTGCCGATATCGTCTTATTCGAGCTGAGGTCCTAGAAACAGAACGAACTGAAAAACCGGTGGTCGTTTAGGGGCGGGGCCAGGGAACATGGAACCGTCATCAAACCGTGTGTGTGTGTGTGTGTGTGTGTGCTGTGGCTTCTGCGCTTTCGATGGCAGATTTTGAAACAGACAACCGTATAAACTAAAGTGCAAAATATGATGCTCTGCTGCGTATTCTGTTGTCTGAAGATGATACTTTTAGATGTCTGGTCGAACCCCCCCCCCCACACCCCCATATCCTGTTCCTTTGTCTCCCTCGAAAGCGCCTCCGCCCAGAGATCGACGCCCGCCTCACCTGGCTTCGACGTCGTCACGACGCTTTCCAGCGCTCTCCTCCTCTTCGGTTTACTGTTCGGAGTTATTGCAGCCGAGGGCGGCTTTTATGGCAGATGAATTTCGTTCTATTACGGTTCGTTGCGCCCTCTGTTCTTCACCTTTGAGATATTCCACCGCCAGCGTCAGAAGCACAGCAGTTAACAATCATTAGATAAGCAACTCTGTTTCACCCAGGCAGTTACCGTAGCAATTGAACGTCGTTTTCCTTTGCATCTCTGAGCGCATAACGCCAATTCGAATAATGAAGCTCAAAATACAATCTACATCTGATGTCAATCATGCAACTAACTGTCAACGCAACTGCGTGGTATTATTATATACACCTTCATCATAATACAGAGTTATAAACCAAGTCGCTGAAAGAACAATTATAAGAATCTAACCGACTGAACTCGAGCTCTTCCACAGACAGACAGACAGACAGACAGACAGACAGACAGACAGACAGACAGACAGACAGACAGACAGACAGACAGACAGAGCCGTCTGTCTTGAGTACATGTCTTTGACTATTCGGATAATTGTGAATTAAAACAGGTCCGAGTTTAATTGTACAGATGCATCGCCTCTAAGACTGCGCTTAATAATTTACGAGCAGAGAAATCTGTTAACGACTGCAGAGACGTTAATCTTGCACCGATCGATGGGCAAAACTCCAAAGGGCCTTCTGAAGACGGACACCTCCAGACGCCTTGCGTGCGACTCGTAGGAAATCTTCCCAAAAACATTTTGGTGGCTTTGAAGGCCGATGTATTGTAAGATGCACAACGTACTCAATAGTACCCCCGATAAACTGCGCTCTATGGTGTACTCACTACCTGTGGCCTGGATCCAGGGCATAACGTACTCTCATTGCAGGTGAGTTGTACTCTGGATTTCACGCTAACTCAGAGGCACACAGCGCCGTACATTACATTTACGCCTAACAATTGTCAATTGTGATTGATGGATCAGCAATGGCAGAAAACTTTAAAACTACTGTAGTTACTTGTAATTGTAATAATTGTCAAAGTAGTTGATTGTATATATATATACGTTTTTCAAAGTATAGCTAGAAAGTAGTACTTCTATCGCGTACTAAGCTTAAGAAGTTAAATGAATTAAGAATTACGAAGAATGACGAAGAATTATGAATTAAGAAATTTAATGTTAAGCATCAAGAATTCTATTAGTTGTCTAAAAAGAGAGATTTTAAAATGGTAGCGAAATTAACAACAGCTAGATTTTTTTAAAATATACAAGTCAACATTTAGATACTTTATGAAAATTTTATACTCTAATCTATCAGTTATACAACGTACTGTAGCGTACATCATATACTTAGGCTTATAGAGAACCCGGATAGGAGGCTAACTGGCGGTAGAATGAACCCCTAAAAACGCGGTTCTGGGGAATTCGTGGCACGTGATGCGATCGTGAAACTGTATACAGTCTTCGTCTTGGCAATCCACAGTTGCTCTTCGTCGTATCTCTCAGAGAGAGCACCTCTGGGCCCATCATGTGCTGTTAAACGAGAAAGAGAATTCGCTCGACCGACAGTCAATGCTTTATTTATTCAATAAACTTTCTCTTCTAAGTTTTTTTTGGGGGAAATGTCTTCAGGCGATTACGACGAATATAAGGCAATCGAGATATTCATTACTCGATATCTTGACGTGGCATTTTGCCGGCGCAAAGTAATCGACAGTCGGCGATTACTTGATACTGTAGATCAAAGTGAAAGTTTCTTCGGCGGGGGAAAACGGTTAATGAAATATAAAGGGAAGAACTCTTACCAGAGTGAATTGAAGGACAAAACATGACAGAGACTGGTCGGTGTCTTTCAGGAAGCGATTTAGAAAAGGTCTTCGCTCGACGAATCGACTTCGAATAACCGAAAGTAGTTAGGCGCTTCCGGTTATTAGCCAAGAAGAGAAGAAATTAGAAAATAATATGATGGAATATTATTATAAGCAGCTGCTATTTTGCAAATTAGCCACGAACCACAACGCGAAGTCATGTCAGTATGCATGCCTACATATAGCGGCTGTGTAATGTAAAGTAGTCCGTGAAGTCCGTAGGAGAGCTGGGGGGTTAAGAACCTTGAATTTTCACGGAATCGGGTGATCGATGTGGGGCGGTCGCCAGCCTTTCCCTTGCCGTCTACCCCGTTCTCATTCGCAGCTGAGTCGAGTAGGTGAGCGTTTTGGACAGGAACAATTAAAAAAACAATGCCATGACCGGGGTTTGAACTCTGGACCTTGGTGATTGGCAGTGTATAGCTGAATAACCACTGACCACCGCTTCCACAGAGTTATTTACAAAGACAGATTAAAGCTGGATTGTGTCGACGCCGATTCTGCGGACAAAGAAAGGCAAAAGAGTGGTTGCAAATTCCGTCAGCATAGAGACCGACTGCACAGAAGAATACAGGACGAAATTAGTTTAATAAATACATTCATTCCGAGAGAAGAGAAAGAGAGAGAGAGACAGACAGACAGAGAGAGAGAGAGAGAGAGAGAGAGACAGAGAGAGAGACAGAGAGAGAGACAGAGACAGAGAGAGACAGACAGGCAGACAGACAGAGATAAAAGCAAATGAACATGGCTGAAAATGGCTTGAACTGCTTAATTCTTGCCGAATTTGGATCTGACAATCGCCAGTTAATTATTTCTAGTTTCGTGCAGAAATCTAATTAATTCTATGAGGAGATGTCTATGCGCCGCTCTAAGAAAACACGGAGGACGCAGATAAAGGTGCGATTTATCGACAGCAGCAGCAGCAGTTAACGTTGTAGCTAAGAACTGTGTGTAGGTAAGTAAGAACCGAAGAAGAAGATGATATAATGTCCACTTACAAACCCGTATCCTCTGCTCTTGCCCGTTTGTCTGTCCGTGATGACGACCGCCTCGTCGATCTGTCCGTAGGGCTCGAAGAAGCGCTGCAGGGTGTCGTCCGTCGTGTGATAGGGCAGTCCGCCGACGAAGATCTTCGTGAAGGTCGTGTCCTTCTGCTGCAGTGACGTCATATCCGACGCGGTACGTGATCAGACTCAGCGAGGGAGGGGAAAGAGAACGCGTTCTTCTTCTTCTTCTTCTCTCTTCGCTTCTCTTCGCTTCTCTTGACACTCAGCAGCAGTCCATCGAATGAACGCAAATGAGTTGAACGAATGTTGTGAAGTCTACGACAGAACAACAAGAAAACGCCCAAAATAGAGTCCATGATACGACTAGAGTCCCGGACCGAATCTACAATATTTGCGTAACTGACGCCGTGACTGCAAAATCCTACATTCGACCGTAACCGAAGCTGAGCCGTAACTGTCCGTAATAGATTCGGCCGAAGCTATTAACATGCAGTCCTAAAAGTTAGTGAACAGCGAAGTTTTATGTTGGAGATGCGAAAAACACACATGATTAATATGAAATAAAAGTAGAAGTTACTTTGCTACTTGATAAGTTATTTTACACAAACCTCAATGACTATGACCGAAAAGGCGAAAGTTTTATGCTAAGATTAATAGTTTTCCGCATTTTCTTCTGACAAACAACTTGGAAACGTCTGTCAGAATCTACCTGTCCAACCGAAATAAACAACCGTTCGCTGGCAAGATACATGGTGGTTGGAGAAGACGAGAATCTCGGGGCTTCAGCCTCAATGTGTGGAAACTGGCTATTATATGCCACCAGTAAACATACTATGTTGGTTCCAGATCGTGGCAAGCGTGGCTGATCAAGATGTGCGTGCAGAGCTGCTTTACGTAATCTGATCCACGGGTCCTCTTGTTTTCAGCAGCGCTAATTGCGTACGCCGCTAAGTTATTATGGTCATTTCACAGACTGAACGACATTATTATTGTCCGCTGACTGAGGCAGTACATTTTCGACTGATGGCATTAAAGTCACGCCTCCTTTGAAACAATTTGCATAAGACCGGAGGGACAAAATAAGGCAAAGCACTGGAATCGAAATCAACGAACGAAGGTCATTTTACTCACATCCGTTGATCCATCCGCTATAAAAATCCATCGCACGCGAGTTCAATAAAATTTACAATCTTATCATTGGCTACAATGGCTCATTGTTCCTTATTCTTTACTTAGTCTTTCACGGTTTCAAACTTTGAAGGAGAATTCAGTTTTATACATCGTAACTAAGAGAAATCACTTTATAACGACGAATAACTTGTATACAGTCATCGGATATTATAGGACATCAGTTACGTCTTATCAGTTCTCTCTCTCTCTCTCTCTCTCTCTCTCTCTCTCTCTCTCTCTCTCTCTCTCTCGATACGACACGATCAAGCACAGTGTTTTCTTCATTTTCAATATATATATATATATATATATATATATATATCATATATATATATATAATCAATCAGCTAATAGTCCCCATCGTCGTCGTCGTTGATTTGTAGTCAGTTTAGATGCAGATAATTAGTAAATGATATTTAGAGTTCAAGAAAATTTATTATCATTAGACAACCTCTTCGTTGTCATTTTATAATTATCATCGCCTTCATCACCATCACCATCATCGTCATCATCATCATCATTACTACAACTACAACGCCAACATCATCATCATCGTCGTCGTCATTATCATTAGACGATGAGTATCAAAGTTACTATGTGAATCGTACGCATTAGTCCTCTGAGGCGTCAGTAGACAATATGATATTTACATAGCGCTTCGGCGAGGTGCATTACTTTAAACAACATAGCAGGGCATAGGCAGGAACCAGGATGTAACCTTGGTCCTATAATCCAGATTTAATTTAAAAAAACTTAGCAGCGAAATAACCAAATGTAAAATGTCTATAGACACTTAACTTCAGAACAACATCAGGAGAAAATCTTTCCACGCAGTACAACGATTTTCCAATCTCTATTATAGCGATTACGAAAACTTTTTCAAATGAAGAAGATCTTAAAACTTTTCCCACATTTTTCAAAAGATTCTTCCATATAGCAATAAATCCTGGACAGCAACACAAACCAGCGGCGCGGCTGTGTTCTTCGGCCGACATCGATTGCATTCCGCGCAACGATTACTGCGCAATCAATTAAGAGCGAGGAGATGGTGCGGTGTTAATTTTATTGGGGGGAGGATCATTGGTCTTGCGTTTGAACCGATTGTTCACACGATATCAGCGCGAATACTTTTCTCCTTCGGAAGCGACGACGCATACAGAGAAGACATCTTTCGGGCAAAACAATTATTCAGTCTGTTTTTTTCTTAAGATTCGAAATATGGCGCAGACGCATGTGCGCTGACATTTAGCGCTGTATAAACTGTGAAATCTCTGTGTATATTCTCTTCGGCTTTTTCGCTGTGTCTCGACATATCCTCTGTATTTGTGCTGCGCTTAATTCCACAGCTAGGGGTCTAGGCAGTTATTATATATATATATATATATATATATATATATATATATATATATATATATATGCACAGGCGTCGTGCGATAAGATGTACTCTCTCTCTCTCTCTCTCTCTCTCTCTCTCTCTCTCTCTCTCTCTCTCTTATGCATCTGGTTCTCATAACGAAAACACTCAGTTCAGCAAAGAAAGCAATTCTAAGCAAAGGATTAATAATAAGAAGAATCCAACATATGTCCTGATATTATTTATCAAGCGCCGAATAGTCGTCGTTTTACTAAAGATTTCGACTAAACGATACGATTAACTATCGATCAAGTATTGACCGCCTCGTTAGTTACTCAGCACAGCGCGTCAGCTCTATGACGAGAGATGACCAGTTGGTCCTCCGCGTTCAATATTCGGTGTCGGAGATATTATTTCTCGGCACTGAGCGAAAGTTACAACAGTCTGTGTAATGAGCTACGTTTCACTGCGCCTTGTTAACGGCGATATATATATATATATATATATATATATATATATATATATATATAGGCAAGGAAGCTGATAGCAGCTGTCTACCTGAAAGGACCGCTGTAGTAAATACCTGACAAAGCAGCTGCACACAATTATCAAAACACGTCTAGAAAGCGGCTGATCGCAGACACAGAAGATGTTGTAAAGGACTTGATTACGACCGGGAAAAGCTGGCGACAAAGCTAACTTGTAGGCATTCAACGTTCGCCAACGCTAATAAAATAAGAGATGCCACATTACAGTAAACTAATTAGGACGATTGAGGCACCCATAGTGAGTGCATGATTAGATGGGCGGATCCAGGGGGGGGGAGGGCACACGAAGCACGTGACCGCCACCCACTTCGACAGTTTTGTTTTGCCAAATTCTCGTCATGATGACGTCATGATTAAGCATTTTAGCCAAATGCGTTAGGGGTCTAATCCGTTTCGAAGCGACAAGAAAAGGGAAAATGGAGAATGGAATACAAAGTGCCCCCCCCCCAATCCCAACCGAACTCTTGGATCCGCCCCTCGTGGACACAGCGGATAGTCGAGAGTCAAGGGCGGGGGCAGGGTAAAGGTTCCTGTTCAATCATACTGTGCCTTCTTCTATCGTCTAGGTACCCGGATCAAAGATGGCAATGGGTCAAATGGGTCGTAAATACACGATGGGTCAGAGCTTATTCCTGAGTGACCCATCGACCAAAATCATCAGATGATCGTCCATCGACGGCCCTCTGGACGCAAAGACGCACAGCTGAGAGTCAGAGGAGATGTCAACTCAAAGGCTGACCAATTCAGGTAAGATGGCGTCCTTGCTTCGGTAATTCTGGTTTTGACGGAAGATTAGCGAAAGAAAATCACGACAGAAGGCATCATCATCAGCAGCAGCAGCAGCAGCAGCAGCAGCAGCAGCAGCAGCGACGGCGACGGCAGCGGCGGCAACAATATCACGCGCTGACAAAACTGTTTAAGTGTTGCAAAGAGGAATTCGAATACCTCTGTCACTCTGTGCTCTCTTTCTTTCTCCTAAACCCATTTGGCGAATGTCAAACAAAGCGACGCGGAGTCGAATGACGTCAGAGATGAAGAAATGGGAGGGGAAGGGGTGGGAGAATACAGTGAGGAGAAGAGGAGGAGGAGGAGGAGGAAATGAGAAAGAGAATGACGAAAGCAACGAGGAATAAAACTATACGACGGACTTAGATTTTAAAAATAAAGATAAATAAATGAAGATGCAGCCTATCATCTGCCTCCATTCTGCTTCCTCTCCCTCCTCCTCCTCCTCCTCCTCCTCCTCCTCTCGCTTTCTCTCCGCACGTTCTCCGACGACCACGCTTTCAGTCGTCCGTCATTTCGGATGACATCGTATATTAAGACTAAATCCTGTCACAGTATTACATCTGTCGTTGTACGATCTCTTCTTATCTGTCGGTCTAAAGACAACTAAAGCCAATGACCAGACCAGAGAACTAACTACGCAGGCGACAGCTGTCGATAAATCAATGCACCCAACGACAATCTCTGGCTCCTCTGGTTTTCACACACAGGACAGACCCTACTATAAGCCACTCTAAATACTGTTATTACACTACTACTACTACTACTACTACTACTACTACTACTACTACTACTACTACTACTACTACTACTACTACTACTACTATTATTATTATTATTATTATTATTATTATTATTATTATTTTATTTACTAGGTGTTTACCCGTCAAAAATGACGGGTGAAATTGGCTGTTTTACCACCCGATTTTGCGCAAATGCCATAGCATTTTGCGCAATTAATTGTCCTTAACTCGCCGCCTTTCCCTTCAACCGAGTTAACGCCCATTCGCATGAATTTTCTGAAACTTCATAGTCAACGTAAGTGTAATGATTTGGCAGTGTCGAACGACATGCAGTGCTTGATTCTCTTGTTAGCTGTGCTGCTTTTGCACGCCAAGCAACAGCCTGCTCCTCATTCTCACTTGATTGTCGGAAAGCTCGTGAACGCTGGACTTTTTTGTTTTGCACGGACGCTTAGAAAGAGGAATAAAAAAGCTAAACAATGGTGCAAACCTCATCTTCTAAGCTCTTATATAGCCTGAGATATAGCAAATTCAAAAAAATAGGAAACTTTCTCAGAATTCAAAACTTTAGAAATTCGCTGGTAATACTTATGTTCAAACATTGGGGTCATCGAGTTAGAATTATTGATAGATCTTTGCAAATGTCAACCGATTTTCAAACTTTTCGGTGTTTTTTGCTCCTCTGACATCTCTTTACAACTTTGCCGCTGACCAAAGTGGGGTTAACGCTGAACAGTTTTTGCTAGGGGGCTTTGAAATGTTTTTGGGGAGAGGGTGATATTTTAGGCCGTAAAGTGGACTCTATCCCCAATTTGTTTTGTTTTGCACGGACGGTTAGAAAGAGGAATAAAAAATCTAAACAATGGTGCAAACCTCATCTTTTTAGCTCCTATATAGCCTGAGATATAGCAAATTTAAAACGTTACAGCAATCATTTCTGAAGAACGCTTTTCCAAAAATTAAATCCCCAGTATGGTGACGGCTTCTGAAAATTTAATCCCCACTTGAGGGGTTAAATTTAAAAAAATAGGTATTGAGGTTAGGAAGGAGTAAATATATATATATAGTAACGGGGGGCAGGACATTGGGAGAGAGAAGGGAGGTTTTGGAGGAGGAAAGTGGGTTGTACGGGTTTTCGGAGTAGCGTTGTGTAGGTTTGGGAACGGGGTTTGGGGCCGGTGGGGTAGGGCGGAGCAGTGATGGGTTGGGGCCGGGGCGATTGGGAAAGGGATGGGGAGAGGGAATAGGGGTTGGGAGAGGGATGGGGAGAGAGAAGGGGAACGGTGGTTTGGGGCCTGTTGGGTAGGGCAGGACAGGTATGGGTTAGGGCCTGAGGCGATTGGGAGAGGGATGGGGAGATCGAAGGTGGTAGGGATAAGGAGAGGAAGAGGAACGGGGGTTTGGGGCTTGTTGGGTAGGGCAGGGCAGGTATGGGTTGGGGCCTGGGGCGATTGGGAGAGGGATGGGGAGAGGGAAGGGGTTGGAAGAGGGATGCGGAGAGGGCAGAGGACGGGGTTTGGGGGGCCTGTGGGGTGGAGCGGCAGGGCGTGGATGGGTTGGGGCCGGGGCCGGAGATGGGATGGGGCCGGGGCGATTGGGAGAGGAATGGGGAGAGGAAGGGGAACGGGGATTTGAGCTGAAATTAAGACGCTTTATTAAACGCTACGTTGATTATAATACAGTTTTGATTCAACAATTTCGTTGTTATGGCAACAGCGTCTTGCAAAATCTGCCGTGTATCGTGACCGACAGACAGACCGGATATCGAGAATTATATAATAAGATGTTATTCATAAGACGCTTTGTTTCTTTAAGTAATGTTGTCTTTCCAAAACTTCGTCTAAATGTCAGATTTTGCCATTGTGATAAGCATTTGTTAGCGCACGACGGTTGAATGTATTGCTAGGAAAGTACCGCTGCAAAATACTTTAGAACTACTCCGGTGGTACTAGATGTCGAAGCAATTTACCTAGATTTGCGCTGAAAAGTAGAGTAGAGCGGTCGCTTCGTCCAGAATACGAGTCCGTAAATCAGCGTCTCCGCGGTTATTACAGTTTCCTGTTTCCAGAGAGGACGACAACCTTTAAAGAGAAACTCTGCGAATCTTTTCCCCTCTCTCTCTCTCTCTTCCGTTCAGCATTCGAAGCCGATCGCCGGATGATGAGGGCGACCGCCGACGCGCTCCCCCCGCTCTCCCCCCTCCCTCCCTCGGTTCTTCCCGCCGGGGCCTAAAGGGGCCGGTTGCGCGCGCGCGCCAGGCCCCTTCGGCCGTTGACGTCTTTCACTTCAGCCCCGCCCCTCCTCCCCCACCCTTTCCCTCCCGTGATAGACTTCGTGAAGCTTTTTACCTGCAGCGGTGTTGTTCGCCCCTCCCTCCCTCCCACCACCGCGAGCAACCAGTGTCTAAAGAAGTCTTTGCTCTGTGGATCTTGATGGCAGCGGTCGAGAGCACACGCGCTACCTGCAAGGCCATCCGTGCACCTGAGGAAGGTTGAGGAAAGGAGGAAGAAAGAAAGAAAGAAAGAAAGAAAGAAAGAAAGAAAGAAAGAAAGAAAGAAAGAAAGAAAGAAAGAAAGAAAAGAAGGAGAGGGAGAGCCCCATGTCTGCAGTGGGGTGGAGGGTGCCCAGTGCATAGCCAGCACATGTGGACGTCAGTTCCTCCTTTTGACGTAGAAGTGAACAAGCCAACTGCACACAAATGCACGCGTGTTTAGATCATCCAGTCTACGAGAGAGAGAGAGAGAGAGAGAGAGAGAGAGAGAGAGAGAGAGAGAGAGAGAGAGAGAGAGAGAGAGACGCCAACGTATGTTCTCACAGGTGTTCAGCGCTAAATTGTTCCAGACGCAAAAATGGGGCTAGAGGGCGTCTCCAGCACTACACCGTCATTCATCCCCCTCGCCAACTTTGGTAACGCCTCTTCTGCGGCAGAAGGGGAAGTGGAGTGGGAGAGGAAGGAGCCGACCTTCGCGGCGGGGCACAGTTTCAGGCAGAGACGTCTACTCACTCGCTCACTCACTCACTCACTCACCCACCCACCCGCAGAGAAAAGCAGAACGCAGGCAATGATCGCGAAGCAAAGCAACGCAGCCGTGCAATGAATGCGTTGAGGTCGTTGACTTGTTTTGAGCGTCGGATGTATTATCTCTTGTTTACTCCGAGACCGCGAGACCGTCTCTTGCTTTCAACTGCGTCCAACTGACTTCGACGGAGAATTTCTAACTGGAATTCTCAGACAAATCTTTAGTAGAAGAATTTTACAGTAGATTTGACCCGAGTCTTGGATGAAAGCTTGACTACTGCAACCTTCTTGCAGGAGTCAGACCGAATCTGCAATTTGCAGTTACGGCTATCGTCATAACTGGGGCCGTGACTGCAATCCTACATTCGACCGTAACCGAAGCTGAGCCGTAACTGTCTGTAATAGATTCGGCCGAAGCTATTGACATGCAGTCCTAAAAGTTAGTGAACAGCGAAGTTTTATGTTGGAGATGCGAAAAACACACATGATTAATATGAAATAAAAGTAGAAGTTACTTTGTTTCTTTTACTTATTTGTTTCCTTTCATCTTCCAAAACAAAAGCAAATCCAACATCACAATATTAAAATAACATCAAGGCAAAGTACTTCACTAGTCAATTACAGATAGGCCTATATGTAAAAGACTAAACACAAGTAATTACAAAAAGAAACTTCAATTAATGTCGAACAAAAAACTAATGAAAAACACATTGCGAGAGGCATTTCGATAACACGAGCTAAAAAGTCAAACTCTAATATCATCATACATACAAGTCTACAAAGTGTAGAATTTATTTATATAAAACATAAGTTACCTTATAAAACTACACATTTTCACATTCATTGCATTTACGCCTTTGATGCAGCATAAGACCGTAGGGACAAAATAAGGCAAAGCACTGGAATCGAAATCAACGAATGAAGGTCATTTTACGCACATCCGTTGATCCATCCGCTATAAAAATCCATCGCACGCACCTCCTCCTCCCTTATTGCCTCCAATAAAATTTACAATCTATGCGAATTTGGAGGAAAGCATTGGCTACAATGGCTCTATTGTTCCTTAGTTTTACTTAGTCTTTCACGGTTTCAAACTTTGAAGGAGAATTCTAGAGAGTTTAACGTACACATCATAACTAAGAGAAATCACTTTATAACGACGAATAACTTGTATACAGTCATCGGATATTATAGGACGCGTAAAGTTACGTCTTACGGCCGTAACTCATTCCTATTTACGGCCGCACTGATGCCGAATGTTGTTATGAACGTGATTACGGCCGTAAGCTCAAAATGGCCGAATCTGACCAGATTCGTTGGATTCGGCGCCGAAACCGCAGTCGAAGTTCGGTCTCTGTCTCTGTCTCTGTCTCCGTCGTCTACTTCTTGCCATTTGAGACCATCCGCGTGTGCCTCGGGCGTTCTTCTCTGCAAAGTGTGGCAGCAGCAGACAACGACATTCGAAGAGCACAAAACAAGTCCATTATAAAGACAACGCTGAAGAAGACACTCATGGCGCTTTCAGCGTTAGACGAAAATCAACGCCGAAGAACTAACTACAGTCTCAGGAGGACTTTGTAGAAATAGTGGCGTAGCGAGAGGGACAATGGGGGCGATCCGCCTGCACTTGCTCTGGGGGCGGCATTTTCGAGAAGAACACTTTTTCAGGAGAAAGCTGGGATAACGGTTTTTTGTTTGTCAAGAATTTCAGGAAGTGCACATTTTTCGGAGGCGGCACATTTTTTTTTTTTCGCCCCAGGCGGCACTCTGCCTCGCTACGCCACTGTGTAGAAATACGCGGAATAAACTG